>JARPMJ010005444.1:0-62737 GCA_033366665.1 Phoxinus dragarum
GCATACGTTTCCAGGACAAGCCTTTTTACCATCTTTACCGAGAGTAGCCTAACGTTACCTCTCCGCTAGTGTTGTGCTACAGTATTTACATGAGTCATTCAGCACAACATTGCTAACATTTGTTATCTCGGTTATTTACAGATACGTTAATGAAGCTAAGTGACATGATGTACAACGCAGCTAAAAACTAACGTTAACGTTTTCTAATGTTAGGCTAACGTTGCGTTAGAGATGTTAAAGATAACGTTCAAATACGTTGTTGACTTTCCTTAGAACAAATGTAGACATCCTTGTTTAGTTTATCCAGGTTTAGTTGGTGTTGTGGTCTCCCGCATAACTAAATCCAGAGCAGACGCTTATCTCGGCTGAGACGTGGCTTGGGAAAGGGTCATAAACACACACCGTCGCCCAGCCTCTCGGGATAGGCTACCTGTGTCGGAGTTGATGTGCCCCATGCACACCGTTTGACCATTTTAAACTTAAAATGACAAGAAAAAACATGTAAAAACGAATGAAAACTGACTAACTGCAATGCACTTCAATGGACGTGGAAGCAGAGAATGTCCGAGTTTATTGGTTAGCTGTGATTGGCTCATTGCTTTTGGGGGGCGTGGCTTAGCCATAAGGTCAATTGGCTAACACTACGACCAATCACAACAACACACGGCGTGACGCATTACTAAGCCCCATGCGCTAAGCTACCAGCGGAGTATAGTGGGAAGTTCAGATCATTTTACTGACTCAGATCTTTGAATCTCGTTCAAAATGAACACATTTTTTTTTTCGAGAAATTTTGTTAATTTTCAGCAGAATATAATTACAATGTCATGTTAAATAGCCCAACACATCTAGTACTGAGGAAAATGTTGATTAGATTTGAAAAGTTGGGTCCAACTTAAGTCCAGGCTATTGCAGTGTTAATCTCCTCCTGATCCACGGCGATCTTGCTTCTACATCTTCACATTTATCACGTCTACTCTGTTCCCGCCTCTCGTGTCTGTCCTCGGGCTCGAGCTTGAGCGGAGCTAACTGGTAGATTATACTCTTGCCGTATCCGGTCGGCAAAACTTGCAAAGGAACGATTCGAGCGCCGTCTTCTGTTCCTCTTTTAGAGAAAAGGCAAGTCTAACTCGTTCATTGTAGCGGCCAAAGCCGTTTTAAAACAACTGGTGTTCATCCACAGCCATCTTGCAATGTTTACTAATGACTAATGTCATCTCGCCTCTGGCCCGCCTATATCAGATAACCCGTTGTGATTGGTGCAGCTCAGATAGAGGGGCATATTAATGAGCATCATTACTCGACACCAGAGTAACTCGCTGAGCAAACTCAGCTTCCCGGGTAATTTATGACAGCAGTACAGAACTAATGTGCAGCTAAAGCATCCTTTTGTAATCGGGACTAAACACTTACAATTAGTTTAACTGTCCTCCCCCTCAATCCAAGACTTTGACCCTAGCCCAGCGGTTGAGATGTGGCGTGCCGCGCGGCGTACGGTCAAGGAGACCGGACCTCATGCAGAGGTGGAGGAATCTGCTCGACTCACATTAGCAGTCTGTGACACCGGAATCAATCAATACAAATATTTAAAAAAATGATATTCTAAGAGTTAAATAACTTGACAGTACTTAATGTGTACTATTACAAGTTAAAGAACAATTCCTGTTTTTCACCTTTATGAGGCACAAAAACAAAAAACTGGCTGGTAAAAAGTCTCTGTGGCAGGTGACCGTTACCGTTACCTTCAGGCCCTGGTAACATCACTTGAAAATCTAACGTGAAATACATTGTATGGCATTCAATAACATCATGTGCTCGTGTTTTTGAGCCTTGCCATTGAAAATATACAAACATAAGAAGACCCGAAGGAGAACTCGATTCAACACTCGTGCTGCGTGAGAACATCTGCAGTGAATGCTGAACTGATTTCTCTTTCTCGTCTTCTTGCGCTTGAACGCACGTATTGGAGAGTATCCTCGGAAACATAGTCGGTTATGTCTTAAGTGAACATAAAGGACTATGTTAAAGGAACACTCCGACTTTTTGGGACTTTAGCCTATTCACCTTATCCCCCAGAGTTAGAGAAGTCCATACATACCTTTTTCATCTCCGTGCGTGCTATAAGTCTGTTTGACCGCACCCACCGCTAGCCTAGCTTAGCACAAAGACTGGATGTGAATGGTTGCAGCTAGCATACTAATCCAAATAAGTGACAAAATAAAACAAACATTTTCCTATTTACATGTTGTGATTTGTATAGTCACAGAGTGTACAAAAAAAAGTCACATGAGACACAGACATATTTTAACCGTATAAATACTGGGAACTATATTCTCTGAAGGCGAAGCACTGCTACTTGGGCGGAGTGATAACCGCAGCACCTGAGACGCGCCGTTGTTTCTTCTGTCAACAAAACCAACTCAAGTGTCACTGGGACGACAGAGCGCGTTCGAGGCAACAATAACATTACAGGGGATACATGGAGCCCGTAAACAACTGCAATAGTAGTTACCACCCTATTCATAT
Source organism: Phoxinus dragarum (assembly GCA_033366665.1). Taxonomy (NCBI): domain Eukaryota; kingdom Metazoa; phylum Chordata; class Actinopteri; order Cypriniformes; family Leuciscidae; genus Phoxinus; species Phoxinus dragarum. The sequence goes on from JARPMJ010005444.1 coordinate 2,527, forward strand.
AATAGTGTCACTAACGTTACATTAGATGTAAGTTAGCTAATGGCACTGTTACAGTAACGTTAGGCTAAACATTTAAAAAATATAACGGAACACTTACCGCAGCCGCTCCACTTTGTCCTGTATGTGATATATCGATGGGATGGCTGTATCCTTCAGCACATGTTTCATGGTCCTTGTGGCAAATTCCATTTTTTGAAAATAGTCGTCCTCAGTGAAATGTACCGAGCAAACATAATGTCCCTTGATAATCTCATTAGGTGTGTTTTGATCAATATCCAGAGCAAGTAGCCATTTCTTCACCCGGTCAGCGTTTTTAGTTGGAATTCTATGAAACATCATGGCATTACCTGGTCTCCCCTGTTTATTGTCACAGCTCTTTACAATACAGCGAAAATCCATGATTGTAAACTACGCTTTTACTATTTATAAATTGCTGACTCTGTTACCCAAACTCTGAACGAACTCTCTGCTCCTCACCACGGCGCGTCTCATGTGCTGCGGTTATCACTCCGCCCAAGTAGCAGTGGTTCGCCGTCAGAGAATATAGTTCCCAGTATTTATACGGTTAAAATATGTCTGTGTCTTATGTGACTTTGTTTTTTGTACACTCTGTGACTATACAAATCACAACATGTAAATAGGAAAATGTTTGTTTTATTTTGTCACTTATTTGGATTAGTATGCTAGCTGCAACCATTCACATCCAGTCTTTGTGCTAAGCTAGGCTAGCGGTGGGTGCGTCAAACAGACTTATAGCACGCACGGAGATGAAAAAGGTATGTATGGACTTCTCTAACTCTGGGGGATAAGGTGAATAGGCTAAAGTCCCAAAAAGTCGGAGTGTTCCTTTAAGTATGTAAGCGTATTAGGGGTGCACCGATCCGACTTTTTCAGTCCCGATACCGATACCGATGCCTGGGCTTTGTGTATCTGTCGATACCCGATACCGATCCGATACTATTGTTGAATTAATAATAAACTGTATACCTTCCTTGAAAAGACTAAAGGCACCAGAATTTACCAACTAAACATAACTAAGACAAAATAACAGATGTATGTAATGTGTTGAATTCTTATTTATTTATAAAACAATTGTGCATTCAAATCGAAAATAGAATGTAATCAAGCTTCTTTAAATAAATGTAAATAAATAAAATATAGCAGTGGAAACACAAAACAGTGTATTGGTCAAACATACAATAGTAATCTGACCGTTACCAAACATTGTAAACATGTAAAAAAAATATTTGAATTCTTATAAATTTGTTATATAACAATTGTGCATTCAAATCTAAAATATAATGTAATCAAACTCTTAAATTAAAATAAATAAAATCTAGCCACAAGAAACAAAACATTCATTGGTTGAACATACAATAGTAATCAAACAGTAACCAAACATTGTAAACATGTAAAAAATATAAAGTGCAAAGTCCTGCAAACAGGAATTTTAAATGCAACATAGCAGCTGAACCTGAGAATAAACAAAAAAAAAGTTGGGTCGAACAACAACTCGATCACACATACAAATAATAATAACCAAACATTGTAAACATGTAGTGCAGTGTCACACCACCATCACAAACATGACCTGTGAATGCTCACTTAATCAGCAATGGCAAATTCTTTCTCATGAAGACAAGCATTTCTGCTCTCTCTGCTGTAAGTCTATTTCTCTTTTCATCCACAATGTTGGAATTGGTGCTGAACACTCTCTCGCTTTCTACACTAGTGCAGGGGGCACAGAGGTATTTTGTGGCAGTGGCAGCAAGACAAGGTAATCTGGATTTGTTGACTCCCCAGTACTGGTATGGGTTGTCTGAGGCAGCGACAGTTTTCTCTGCAAGATATCCATGTAGTTGGACTGCAGGGCTCGAGCTGCTTGCTGCACCGGGATCTTCACACTCCTCCACAATTTGGTCAAACTCCTGCATAAAGCTGCTCGGTGCTGCTGCTGCTGCTGCTGCTGCTGCTTCCACCCGAGGGAACTTTTCCTGTGGTTCTGCGGCCTGTGATGCTCTAGCTGTGCTGCTCCTCAGGTCTTCCTCTAGTTCCCCTGTCAGTGCATCTTTTGCACGCTTTGCAAATTGTGCACTTGTAAAGTATCTGAAACAGAAATAAAACATAGGCTAAATATGAAACACTTGATGACACTAAAAAACCTGAGGCTGATTTAAGTAATATATATATTAATTTGTATATTATTTTAATTATTTAAAGAATGTAAGCCTATATAATTTATATTCTAAATGTTTAAATTTACAGCATCGCATCTCATCAAATACAGTAGAAGTGTTATTGTGGAGAGTAAAAAATATTATTATATATAATTTTATTTTTATATAAAATTATTATTATAATAATAATATATATAATAATATAGACCTAATGTAATTAGGCTACACAATCTTACCTGTCTTTATATCTCGGGTCCAGCAGGGTGGCAAGTGCATATAGGGGTTCATCTTCCACAGTGCCGAAGCGTTTGTTGACAGCTTGAAGCAGGGTTTTTTTTCATTGTTTTGATGCCAGTATCTGCATCGCCTTCTTTAGCAAGGATGCGTTTGAGGACGGTGACAGCTGGAATGACGTCAGCGGTGGAGGCAGTCGATGAGCTTACTTTCCTTGTTAGCTCTTCAAATGGTGCTAGAACAATGCTCGTTTTTTCTAGCAAAGCCCACTGGTTGGAGGTCAGTGTACTGGGCAGGTCATGGTCAGCAATATAAGCACAGAGGACTCGCTTCTGTTCCAGCAGACTCTGTATCATCAAGTATGTTGAATTCCACCTTGTTTTGACGTCTTGTTGCAGGCGTTTAGGTTGCATTTGCATCTGGAGCTGGATATCTTGCAGCCTTGAATACGCAAGTGGAGAATGTTTAAAATGCCCCACAATTTGTCTACCGATTGCAATGGCATCGCTCACACTCCGTTGTGACAGTAGTCCCTCATTGACTACAAGCTGCAATGAGTGAGCAAAGCAGCCTAAGCTCCGCACCCCCATGTTGTCCATGGCCTTTTTCATGTTGCTTGCATTGTCCCGGAGTATGACATGCACTTTATTCAAAGGAATGTGCCACTGGTCAAGTATATCTTTAATTGCAGCCGAAATGGTATCGCTGGTGTGTGAACCATGAAAGTTTTTAGCTTGAAGCATTGCACCGTGTGGTGTACAGCTCGTGTCCAACCAGTGGACTGTTAAACTTAATAGCGACATTGGACACACAGCAGAGCTCCATATATCTGTAGTAAAGCTCATAGCTTTTATATCTTGAATCTCTTTCGAGACGTGTTCGCAAACTTTTTGTACAGTTGTGGCAGTGCGGTCTCGGAAAAATACTTGCGTGATGGAAGAGAGTACCTCGGCTCTAAGTGTTCCAGTAGGCGACGGAAGCCCTCATCTTCAACAACTGACATTGGCTGAGCATCTAAAACAATGAATTCAACAACTTTCTGTGTAATTGCCGATGCTTTCAAGCTTTCCATCGGAAACTTTTCGCGTCGTTGAAATGCATCCTGCAAAGTTAGTTGCTGGGCTGTATTGTCCGCTCCTTTTGTTTTGCTGAGCTGCAGGAATTCAGCGTGCTCCTTAACATGGTGTTTCTGGATGTGCTTGATTAAATTGGTAGTATTGTACTTTGCAGTTTATACCACCTCCCCTCGAAACATTTACTTTGCAGACATTGCAAACAGCCGACGAACTAGTTGGCGTGGCAAGCGTGAAATATCTCCACACAGCCGACTCTCTGGCTCGCTCCATGTTGCTTCTAGCATGCGACACACGTGAAGCAGACAAATGACGTAGGTTCTGCTGCGACAAAAAAAAAAAAAAAAAAAAAAAAAAAAAAAAACTGGATCGGCCCTTGGATCTGTTCATTTTTCCGATCCCCGATCCAGCTATTTTGTCAGTATCGCGGCCGATATCCGATCCTAATATCGGATCGGTGCACCCCTAAAGCGTATGTGGTCTGAAGCGCACAGTGTCTGAATCCACTGTTGCTAGTTTAACGACAGGAACGGCGTATGGTCTAAAGCTGTTGTCTCTATTCTCTTAACCCTTGTGTGGTGTTCGGGTCTGAGACCTGTTTTCAATTTTTTATTAAAAGAAAAATCATCCGATTAATTATTTTTTCAAACTCAGACTCATAGGCCTTGGCTCATTTTCTGTGAAGAATATATCAGAACACTCTGACCCCCCCCCCCCCTTTCTATAATCATGTGTGTGTGTTGTGTGTGTTGTGTGTGTGTGCATGAGTGTGTACGTGCGTGCGTCTGAGAGATTGTAAGTGTGAGAGAGTGTGAGTGCAAGAGAGAGTTTTGTGTTTCACCCCTGCCGAAAATATGAACCATATATGCTGTTTATATTGCTTGTAATGAAGTAAACGTCAGTGAGTATTTTAATATAAAATGATTTGATTATGTTGAATTAAAAACTCCAAAATGCAGCGGGTCCACCAGACCCACGAACACTGCTGAATAACAGAAATATGAACACCACACAAGGGTTAATGAGGTGTGTGTGTGAGGTTAAAGCAAGACCATCTATGGGACAAGCCGAATCCACCGTATCTTTATGTACACTATAATAATATTTTACATTGTAATCCTTTTATTTGTAATATTTGGCTAGTTTGTGTGCTGGGGAGGGAGTGCATAGGGAGCCAAGTTTGAATGAAAGCCCGTTTAGCCAGCGGTGAAGTCCCCTTTAAGGCACAAACAGCTGTGTTAATGAGGATACTCGCCAGGATGAGGTGTCTAAGCGGAGAGTGCATGTTTTGATCATAAATCTGGCGAGCATTAGCTAGTTTATGTGAGCAAAGTTGGATGGAGACAGCACATGGTTCAGTATGGTGTGTGTGTGTGTGTACCACTGGGCGATCAGGTTTGTAGTTGCCGTCCTCAGTTTGTGTGGCAGCCAGACCAGGTATTACAAATGGGGTCGCTGTCCCGTATGTCCTGTTGAGATGCCCGAGGCGGCGGACAGCGTTGCTCCACTTCTTGCATGGCTTCAGTCAGTAATGAGGACTAGCATTACCAATTAGCAGCTTATTAGGCCAGCGAGAGTCTCTGTGTTTTATGATAGCACTGTTGTTTTGAGCATGCTTTTAGGTTTCCTGTTGGAGAGTTCTTGTTGTATTTTAAATATCAAACAAATAATTTTTCTTTATTATCATCAATATTGTTCAATACTAGTATCACTCAGCAGCGTTGATAAATGAACTTCCACTCTGGTTCTGTAACTCGTTCTCTTTTCTCTGGTTCTTTAATTCTTTATAAGACAACACTTTCCCGCCATCCATGTGTTCACTGTTATACGGTAGGGGGCGCTGTTACACATCCTCTGAAAGAGTGCAGAATCTCCTGATCAAAACACAGGGGAAGAAGCAGAAGCAAGCGATAGAAGCATTGCTTATGCACATGTAAGCTAAAGCTAACGCAAGAATCATCACACAGCTGCCTAATGTTACCCAATGAACTGTCGAACACAACTGTGAAGCTTTGGTTGATGGATCCTTCACTGGAAACTGAAAGAAACTCACTCCTGCTAAACGTTTACTCTTTGAATCCTTGCACCTGGAAACAATACAAGTCGACACCATTATGACTTAAAGTTTGCTGAGAAGTACCTCCCACTGAAGCATGTGGTGTGTGACTCTATCCATCGCAGACTGGTGGGAATGGCCTTGGGCGGCAGCATGGCCAGAGCATTATGGGTATTGAAGTTGTCCTACCTTTTTGGAAAAGGGAAGACAACACCCTTCTCTAGTCAGGTTTTTTCTCTCTCTTTCTACAACATAGGAAGCCAGGTTTTACTGAAAGCCATTTTGCCAGCGGTGAAGTCCCTTCATGTCATATTGAGCGTCTCTAGCAAGTGCAAGAAAAGTGTCCTCCACTTCCAGAATGATACAGCAGTGACAGTGGGATTCACTCTCATATGTCCAGCAGGGTTTTATCGCACATGCCTGGAGTGCATGTTTGGGTTCAGCCGGGTCGAGGATCGTCTAACTTGCCTTAGTTCAGCAGGGATTCAGGAATGAAGCAGTCGATGGCCTTCTGAGACATCAGGCTCATGCCATTCAAAGGCATTCATGTGTCTGTGTAATGAGAGCTGAACGTGTGTGAGAGCTGAACGTGTGTGCTGCGGCATGTTGGGTAACTGGAGGATCAGATTGGACACATTGTCGGAGATGGATGCCGCTCTGTGTTTGTCTATGCGCTGATGGGACTCAGGCTAATGTAATAAAGGCAGATGCCAGCTGTGTTTGTAGGGCTGCACGGCATGCTGGGAAACGCTCTCAAGGTGCAGTAATGGAGGGTTATAAACCTCTGTTGTTTTCTCTTTAGCTGGCTGACTGGTGTGCGGTTTGATTCATATTCAAACAATTTAGGCAGTTCTCTGTCTATTAAAAGATTAGATAAGTAGTTAGATAAGATAAAAAGTAGTGATCGATTATTATATCAGCCTTTTTTTAAACTTGTTAAATCGCAACATCTTTTTTATTTTGATATATTGCGCAGCCCTACTATAGTAGGATTACAGAATCAAGAAGTTGTCATCTAAAGTATGAATCTGTTTATCTTTCAGAATTGTTTTAAGTTCAATCAGTTTTTTTTTTCATATAATTTAGTTTTTTAAATGGCTTATTTCTAATTTTGTAAATATAATGTAAAATAATGTGTAAAATAATAGTGTGTTATTGCTACATTTAAATGAAATAGTGTGATATCATATCATATTGGCCATCAAAAAAATCTATATCAGTCGACTGCTAAGCAGAAGGTTTTCGAGCACATTTAATCTTGCACAGGAACCAGTGAGGTTCAAGCTGGTTCCGTTCACCATGTTTGATTTTGCCAGCATGTTTGGCACAGTCTTTACTTTGCTCTCTCTCTCCCCCAGAAGGCCGCGTGGAGGACTGCTCCGAGCGCTCCGGAGGCGGGGTCTGTCGGCAGGCGTGTCAGCGGGCTGGCTCCTCCCCCTCCCGGCGGCAGCCTGCGCTCTCAGCCGCCCCCTTGCACCCCCCGCTCGCCAGGCCTGCGCGCCCGAGCCCATGCCCCCAGCTCAAACGCCATGTGTGTCCCGCACACGATGGAGGCGGGCAAGCACAGCGCCAGCCAGGGGCCGGGCAGCCGCGACGGGGTTCCCCTGGAGCCCTTCATACACCAGGTGGGCGGCCACACCAGCATGATGCGTTATGATGACCACACCGTCTGCAAGCCACTCATCGCCCGTGAGCAGCGGTTTTACGAGTCCCTGCCGCCGGAGATGAAGGAGTTCACACCGGAGTACAAAGGTAAGATGGAGAATTTGTGCGCAATGCACTCTTCTTAGATGGAGTGTTTTTATTAGGGCCTGGGCGATAAAACGGTATCGGTATGTATCGACGGTACACCATTGTCGGTAACTACATAAAAAATGTTCGATATAGCGTTCGATATTTCCATTCAAATGCGCGCTGGCGCGACCACCACAACGTTGCCCAACATCAAATGGCAAGCGTAATGAAAGCTGAACGAAACCGCGCTATTATTGTGCGCTTCACGGGCCGTTATCAGTTCGGAGCATTATCAGTGCAGCGCGAGCCGATCTGGATCAAGCGACACTGTTACTACACACACAGCACTGAGAGATCCAGGAAAGAAAGCTTTGACTTCGCCACTGAAGTAACAACATCGCTGTGAGATCTGGTGAGAAGCATTCACATTCCTCCGTTATTACCGGATCAAACAGCGCTGACACATTGTGCCGTGAATGAACTAGTTATAGGCTTTAAGTCCACAGATCTGCAGCATTCACCGTGGATTTACTGTAGTAACACTCACTGTAAGGTAACCATGGAAGTGTGGTAGGAATAGTACAATTATTTCATCATATCTTTTTCCAGCACTTCAAAAATCAAATATTATCATATTTAAATGTTATTTTTAATGTGATGACCAAAACATTATGTTCATTCTTCAAAGATTACCCCCATTTATAAAACTAAGTTTCAAGATGTAGGAAAACTCACACTTATTTAAAAATAATTGTTTTTTTGTTTTTTTAAATCAAGGAAATTTCTTTGGCATTTACACCGCTACTGATTACAGACGTTGATCACCTCAACGTTCGCCTTGACTGTTCTGTGTTTACACTTTTACACTGCACACATTTTGTAACATTTTAAGTTCATTAATTTCTTTAACGCTTACTTTTTTATCTTAATATAAGACATAAAGAAGATATTTTTGTGTACATTTTATTTTTGACTGCTGAAACTAATAGAATTTGTTGTTTGCCTTAATGTGGATGAATAAAATAAAAAAACAGTGGTTTAAAGGTTGGGTAGGTAAGAATTGTCTAAATAACTTTTTTCAAATTGGCTTAAACTGTCTTTATTTACCAATACATAATTAAAATGTAAGTACTTTGAAAAAGAGAGAATAAAAATTGAGTGACTATAGTGTATTTAATCTTCAAAAAACACAGCTCATTAATTCCTACCGGGACGAAACAAGTGATTGGTTTGCGCGACTGTCACTCTCCGTCGCCATGACTACTGCCGCTATTACTGGCTCTGCCCACGTGCGACTGCTCTTTTAATTATATCGTGATCATTTTTTTTAGCTATATCGCACAGCCCTATTTTATATGCTTGGTTGTAGTGAACTGTTTTAATAGCACACTGAAGCACAACATGATAAATTCCTCAAATTCATGCACTTCAAAGCACCTCCGCTTATGGTGTCATAATGTTTTTTTTCCGAAATGAACAAAATTTAAATAATATATTAAAGCTGATAAATACTGGATTATTTCCTCCAGCTGAGACACTTCAGATGCGCACTGTTCAACATGATGGGTTTTAACTGCTTGAAATATGATTAGAATCACTTTAAAGGGAAAATACGGTTCAGTGCAACATGTGCAGCGCAAGTCTGTCATAGAGACTACATACAATTATAATGAGGACATCATTATTGGGACATGGATTTTAATGCTGAGACTTTTGTTTTTGTAATCAGGCTCTCAAAAATAATTGTAAAAAATCTGGATTTAGATTTATCTGCCAATATATCGGTTATCAGCTTTCGAATATAAAGAATTATCAGTTATCGTATTTCATATCTGTGCATCCCTAAATGCTTTATATTTATTTGTGAATATCAATCTATTTATTTGGACTAATGCAACATTTCGAGCCCCATACCAGCCATTAAGATCTATTATGAGCCACTAGAACATCTGGGCTGTGTGGATGCTGGAGCTGGGTTGGCCATATGGCTTCTGTAGCTGAACAGTTGAGTAGTGTGAGTGCAGCCTAACTTTGGTTTTGCTGTTTCACAGAGCCGAGATATGCTGTTGTTGTGATGTTAGCTCTAGTAACGGGACAGTTTTGACTGCCGTCGTTCGTCTGGAGGTGTTGTGCTGCTGACTGTCAACCAGCTCTGGCTTCTTTATACCCCTGTGCACCCTATGTACTTCAAAGTCCCTTTAAGACAAGTCGGGACTTATTATAGAGCGTTGCATTTTCCCCCATTCACAACAATACGAGTGACGCGTCTTGTGTTATTCTGTAGTCTTTGACTTTAGTATAACTAAATGTATTTGAGGCCCACTATAAATTGGTATACAGTTTAAGTCTGTTAAAGTGGAACAACTCATTTTGCTGTCCAAAAGCAGCGCTGAAGTTCAACTAAAGTTGTGTTTAATATTAGCCTGGGAAAACCCAGACCACTTCCGGCAAATTTAGATTTGCTCTGCAAGTGGGTCTGGCAAAGAGCCCATTGAAACCCATTTCCAATCCGCCGAAATCGCGGCACCAATCAGAAACGTTGGGGCGGGCTTTACACGATGACGACAGAGCAGAGACGGTGACGCAGATTTTGTACATTACAAAGATGGATGCCGCCGTGGAACATCACAACATCACTCGTTCGAATCAGCTATCGCGTCTGTTTCAAGCGATTTAAAATTGTAATATTTTCGTTAACACAAACAGAGAATTACTGAGAGTCTCGAGATGTTTCTCCGTCGCTCTGCATACGTCATGTCATTCATCGCTCTGATTGGTTTTAGATCTATCCGACGTCCGTTGGTGACGCCCCTGTGGAAATGAATTGTCTATGGAGGTTTGCCAGACCCTAACTCAGTTACAACTGAGAGTGGTCTGGGTTTTCCCAGGCTAGTTTAATATACTTGTTTGTGCAAAAGTGGAACTATTCCAAGTATACTTAACTTAAGTACACTTTAAATATGATTGTATTTAAGTTTTGAAATGCAGAATTCACTCAGGATAAACTTCAAATGTATTTTGGTGACATTACTATTGCAATTAAATTACACTGTAAACACATTCATTTACACTGATTTTAAAACACATTGCAATGGTATTCCGAGTAAACTTGATGTGTGCGACTGGCATCATTATATATAGTGTGCTTCAAATAGGCTACAATAAAGTAATCTTTATAAATAATGGTACAGCTTTAGAAAATGTACTTAAAAAGTGTTCAGCTAAAGTACAGCAAAACCGTGTAACACTTTAAATATCTTGCACTTCAGTTGATCTTCAGCACTATTTCTGGATTACTAAAGTACATTATGTACAAAATTAGTTGACCAATTTAGCAGACTTGAAGTATATCAGTATAGGATACCAACAGTACAATTGCAGGGTATTCACATCAAGTACATAATGTAAACGTATTAGTATTTTTAAATACATTTTAGTATTTTATTTTTCACACGGTGTATGTTCATTTTTTGTTCTTGTTGTTGAATATTAAATGTCTCCAACTAAGCAAGCCAAAAGCCAAGGCGACACCAAGCATGCAGCTTCTGCTCTGATAAAGAGACTCCACTCTTGCGTTGTGTGTCTGGGGGACTGCATCTTTAAATCGTCACACTTCTCATTTCCTGTTTGTCATCCGTATGTTCCTGTGGTGTGTGTCACACACAGCTCCGTGACTCCGTCTCTGTTCCCACATGCTCAGTGTCACAGCTGTCTGCTGGCGTACAGAACCTGCTCGGAGACGGGATGTGAACTGTTCTTAATATCATAATATTTGAGTTGCTCTGATGAAAGCAGGGGCGGTGAAGTGTGATGTTATGACATCCAGTGTCATGTCAGAGGAAGGCCAGAGCCTAACCTGGCTAGAGTTGTGTGCAGTCTTTCTTCTCCTGAGACGTCCAGCTTTAAGAGGTCCTCTCTGACCACGTCCTCCTCTCTGGCCCATGCGCAATCGCCTTTCGCAGAAACTTCTGCAGATTCCACACCCAAGGTTTAAACAGTTCTTTATGTAAAATGTGTTTGCAGGATGGCAGACGAAGATAAAGAATAAAGTTTCAGTGTGAAGTTTAAGAAGAGTAATGCAGATAATACTCTACTTACTAAATGTAAGGTAGACCGAACACTGAAGGACTGTGAGGGAAGAACTTAACTCTGTATGGTATATGCATTATGTTCTAACCATGAAATATTTTTTTCAAATAAGTTTTTATTACATAAAATAGCTTAGCTTATATCATACAAAAATCTACTTATTGCAATACTGCAACACAATGGAAAATGGTCCAAGAAGTATTTTTTGTATAAAATTATGCTTTTTTTCTGTTTAATTGCACATTTCTTTTAGAAATTGATAGATTTATATACTTGGAACTCGTGCAAACCAAAAATAAGTAGATCCCTATCATTTAATCCCTATCATTCCCAATCATTCTCTAGCTCTGCACTCGTCCTATTGCCCTTCCCGTTATATATTGCTGAAATCAATTTATTTATACATAAATACAACTATACTACAATAAACACTTCAAATAAATAAATAACTGCAAAACTGCAATGTAGATTGTTTCAAAGCTGCTTTACAGAGATAAGCGTATAATTTAAGGTAACAGATTGTTTTGGCTTTATAGCGGTTCTTGAATAATGTTACTTTCCAGCTAAAGTTAGTTTTGATTGATTCACTTCCGTCGAAAGGATCATTAGTTATTAAATTCGTTACTTTCTTTCGAATTCGTTACTTTCTAACTAACTATTCTAAATTCTAACTAATTTAGAAATTCGTTACTTTCTAACTAACTATTCGTTAGTTACTTTCACTCGCTCCTACGAGTCTACATCCCTACCAGAAGCCTGCGATCGGTCAATGAGCGACAGCTCGTGGTACCATCACAGAGAGCCACAAAATCACTCTCCAGAACATTCTCATTCACGGTTCCTTGCTGGTGGAATGATCTCCCGACCCTCATCCGGAATGCAGAATCCCTGACCACATTCAAAAGACAACTGAAAACTCATCTCTTCCGTGAGCACTTGACATAAAAAAAAAAAAAAAAACCTCTCCTTTACCCTCCCTTGTTTTGGCTTAAGCTACTCTGAGCAATGCCAGAACTTTGTATTTTGAACACTTCTTGCGTTATTTTTGCCTCTTCACGATGACTTGCTTGCTGTAGTCCTCAGTTGTAAGTCGCTTTGGATAAAAGCGTCTGCTAAATGACTAAATGTAAATGTAAATTAGGGGCCGCTAAGACGACACCGTTCTCTCTACACACACTTTAAACGCGAACCTGTGAGAAACGCTGATGGCGCTCACGTGCGCATCAAGAATTAATTCTATAGTTATGTGCGTTTGAATATATGTGCGCATGTTTGTAATTCTCTACAAACCAAGCCTAAATAAACTACTTGTCCTGCCTATAAAATTCTGTATCAAATTTATTTTATTTTATCACTACGGGGTAGATACGCAAATTTTCCTAAACGCTTTATCTGTAGAGTGGTAAAGGGATCCTCCATAGGGAGAGGCTAGTTGGCACTTCAGCGCTGCGTTGTCATCGGGTCCAGGCGAAGGTCCTTCATCAGATCTGGATACGGCCTAATCTATGCAGAGGGCCCTATCTTGCACCCAGCGCAATTGACTTTGTACACCGACGCATGTATCATTCCTATTCTGCACCCGTGCACAGCGGACTCTTCCCTCCACAGACGCACGTCGGTAAATTAGGGAATGAACTTGCGCTCGCGGGGGCGGTTCGGCGCAAAGAGGAGCGTGTTCCGGCGCAAACGTTCCCTGGTGCTATTTTCCAGTTTTAGAAAGCAATTGCGCCGCTGACCAGGAAAAAAACAGTCTAAAGACAGTGGCGCGTTGCGCGTTAGTGATATGGTATTTTAAGGGCGCGTGCTTGGCCATAATGTAGCGTGTTAACGCGCATCCACTTTGATTCTCTAATATAAACAGACGCAGCAGTTTTCATTTTTGCAAATCATACATTATTACAAGGAAAAATATTAACACACGAGGGAAATCATTGTTGTGTCCATGAAGATGTGAAAAAGATCTATCTAGATTTAAAAAAAAAAATCTAAATTAGGCTACACATTTACCCAAATTATCCGCCTGTTTAACCGAAGCTAATTTGTGTGGTTTCTCCCATCATCCCCAATGTCACTTCTCTGTGTTTTACGGTCCTGACGAGAACGTCGGCCTCCTCGGCTGTGAACTGCTCCGCCATTATAATAGCGATCCGCCGTGGAACAAGCTCGCCGGCTCTTAAAGGGAATGTGAGAGGACGCTCTGATTGGTTTATTTCACGTAACGCCCAAACCACAGCTATGAATAATGAAGCTACTTCAGACTAACCCCTTTTAGATTTGCGCCAGGCGCAAGAGTCGTTTATCCCGCCGGGAAAATAGCAACAGCGCCGGGATCCGCCCACAAAGTTACTTGCGCTTTGACACTTGCGTTTCAGATCGTTAAAATAGGGCCCTGAGTTATAGAAGTCTATAATGCATTATGTGAATGCTAGGTCAAAGAGATGTGTCTTTAATCTAGCTTTGAACTGACAGAGTGTGTCTGCTTCCCGGACAATGTTAGGAAGACTGTTCCAGAGTTTTGGTGCTAAGTAGGAAAAGGATCTACCGCCAGCAGTCGATTTTGATATTCTAGGTATTATTAATTGGCCGGAATTTTGAGATCGCAGTAGACGTGAAGGACTATAATGCGTTAAGAGCTCGCTCAAGTACTGCGGAGCTAAACCATTTAGTGCTTTGTAAGTGATCAGCAATATTTTAAAATGTATACGATGTTTAATAGGCAGCCAATGCAGTGTTGACAGAACGGGGCTAATATGGTCATACTTCCTGGTTCTGGTAAGAACTCGAGCTGCTGCGTTTTGGACCAGCTGTAGTTTGTTTATTAAGCGTGCAGGGCAACCACCCAGTAGAGCATTACAATAATCTAGCCTTGAGGTCATGAACGCATGAACTAATTGTTCCGCATTTGTCAATGAGAGCATATGGCGTAATTTAGATATATTTTTAAGATGGAAAAATGCGGTTTTACAGAAACTAGACACGTGACTTTCAAATGAAAGATTGGTATCAAAGAGCACACCCAGGTTCCTAACCGACGACGAGGACTTGACAGAGCAGCCATCAAGTGTTAGACAGTACTCTAGGTTATTACGTGAGGACGTTTTTTGTACAATAATTAGAATCTCTGTTTTTTCAGAATTTAGTAGTAGGAAATTACTAGTCATCCAGTTTTTTATATCAGCTATGCATTCTGTTAATTTTGTGAATTGGTAAGTTTCGCCGGGGTGTGAAGAAATATGCAGCTGAGTATCGTCGGCATAACAGTGAAAGCTAACTCCATGTGTCCTAATGATATCTCCTAATGGTGGCATGTACAGAGTGAACAGCAGCGGTCCTAGTACTGAGCCTTGTGGTACGCCATACTGAACTTGTGATTGATAAGACATCTCTTCATTTACTGCTACAAACTGATAACGGTCAGATAAGTATGATTTAATCCATGCTAGTGCAATTCCACTATTGCCAACACAATGTTCGAGTCTATTTAAAAGGATGTTGTGGTCAATGGTGTCAAATGCAGCACTAAGATCAAGTAATACTAATAGAGAGATACAACCACGATCGGATGATAAGAGCAAATAATTTGTGACTCTAACGAGAGCTGTCTCGGTACTATGGTACGGTCTAAATCCGGACTGAAAATCCTCGCAGATATCATTTCTTTCAAGAAAGGAACACAGTTGTGAGGTAGAGCTTAGATTCTCTGCCCGA
This sequence comes from Phoxinus dragarum, assembly GCA_033366665.1. NCBI lineage: Eukaryota > Metazoa > Chordata > Actinopteri > Cypriniformes > Leuciscidae > Phoxinus > Phoxinus dragarum. Next base: position 17,598 of record JARPMJ010005444.1, read on the forward strand.
GCCCGAGCCCGAACCTGACCGATATTTCCCGCCACTATCCTCGGGCCGGGCCCTTGATAAAAGCACGTCACGTGTCATGCGCAGCGTCTCCTTCACTCACAAGCATCACACCGGGACTGCTGTGCTGTATTGTGTAGCTCAAGTGCAAGCTTGAAGATGTAAATAAAAATATATAAAAACAGGAGAATTAACTTTGAGCAAGTTTGGTGGAAAGTCGGAGGTATGGAGCCATTTAAACAAGTCGTGGGCAGTAACAACATGTGTTAGCTTTGTCGAGTGCATTGTGTGTGCGCTGCTCGCCTATGACAGCAGCGCCGAGAGAGAGAGAGAGAGAGAGAGAGAGAGAGAGAGAGGAGGACCGCTCTGAAACCAGCAACTGTGGACGCAATTTTACTTAAAAAATATTCTATATTCTAAAACCTTGTTGAATTATATTAGAGTAGTAGGTCCAAAGTTCATTCTTGTTCATTTTCTGTGTTCTGTTCACGTTTTTTTTTTCATTCGGATCCACTTGCGATCCATTCCATTCTGAATTAACAAACAACGCAGTTTACATGCTTCGTCCTTGTTGTATTATTCATTAAGATAATTCTAAACAGATTTCTGTAACGTTAGTTCAAACAACTCGGAATTGTAGTTGAGAACGTCAGTTATAACGGCCACGTAATAAACAAATGGTCGGGTTTAAATCGGGCTCGGGCTCATAATTACAGTTAATGTGTCGGGCCGGGCCGAGCTCGGACACAACGTGCACGGGCACGGCTAGGGTCGGGCTTGATTTTTTGGGCCCGATCTAAGCTCTGTTGTGAGGATACTGCTTTTTCTAATATCTTTGACAGAAATGGCAGATTAGAGATCGGCCTGTAATTGACTAGTTTTGCAGGATCAAGTTGCTGTTTTTTAACAAGCGGTTTAATCATAGCTAGCTTAAAGGTTTTTGGTTCGTATCCTAGAGACAAAGATGAATTAATGATATTAAGAAGAGGATCTATGACATCTGGAAGCATCTCTTTCAGCAGCTTAGTCGGTATAGGGTCTAACATGCACGTTGTCGATTTAGATGATTTGACGAGTTTGCAAAATTCTTCCTCTCCTATAGCAATGAATGAATCAAATTTTCCCTCAGGGAGACTACAATGCACTTCCTGATGCGATACTGTAGTAGACGGTTGCATAGTTATAATTTTGTCCCTGATATTATCGATCTTATAAGTGAAGAAGTTCATAAAGTCATTACTGCTGTGTTGCTTGGAAACTTCTGGGCTTGAAGCTTTCTTTTTCGTTAGTTTAGCCACTGTTTCAAATAAATACCTGGGGTTTTGTTTATTTTCTTCTAATAGGGTTGAAAAATAAGCAGATCTAGCAGCTTGTGCAGATCTAACTGTGACACTATGTGTTTGTTTACAGAACATTTGGCACTTACATTTTACTCTGGATTGTATCACATGGATTGAATCACTGGAGGTGTATGTATTATCAAGTTTGGGTAACTGTATTGGGGAATGTACTGAACTAAGACAGGGTTTAAAAACACAAGGCAACTAAATGACTAAAAGGTGCACATGATCATCAAATCAAAGAGAAACCATTGAAACAAATCTGAAACAAAGGAAACTGAACTAAAACATGACTAATTCACCCAACACAGAAACTGGCACACATTGCACATTGTAACCTGTTGTTCTTTAAGAGAGCCTCGAGTTAGATTCGCCAATTCTTTCTTAACTGCTGCTTGCCTGAGGTAAATGTAATGCTATGTGGGATATTGTTTACAAGCTGTTATGATGTCTTTCCGCCGTAGAAACACTGAATGAGTGATTACACAAATAAGATGTTTCAGTAAGTTGTACTGTACCTTCAGATGTTTATTCTGTAAGTAGTATTAAAGAGGAAGAGATGGTCGTGTTCACGTACTTAACTAAACTGAGTGGAAAAAAGCCTAAGTGAAAGTGCCTAAGTCAAGTTGTTAATACTCCTGCCAGCACATGCATACACTGCAATGCAAACATGTATTCCTGACTCTCACGTCTTCTATCATCTGTCCTGTGTTCCCCATCACCCAAACATCTCACATTCTGGATTCCCAGCATACCTTCCACGTGAACCCTGCGATGGGGCTATGCCATACATCTGCAACATCCCCTGACTATTCCAGGCCATGCTGGAGCAACAATGAGGCTTGTTATTTCCCTCATGGAGTCGCAGCAGGGGTTATAAATAGCCCTGTCCTTATGAATCACATGGCATTGTTTTCAAATGTCAACACAACAGAGTGGGATGAGTGTTATAAATGAAACTGGCGCAGGGTAGTTTTACTGAAGTTTTAGGGCTTACAAAATCAAATTAGCTGGCAAGCAAATAGATTTACAGAAGGCAACATGTTTTACGCTCATTTCACTATTAGCCTAACCATTTGTCTTCCAAGCAAAATGCAAATGCGTGTGTGTGTGTGTTATTTGTTTAGTCAGATTTGTGTTTGTCTATAACTGTGACCATCAATGCTGAAATCCAGGTCATTTCAAAAGAAAAATAAATTAATACAAATTTATTATCAAAAATGGTATGAAATATTAACAATATAATTCATCTTTTAATATGTCATATTTGATTATATTTGTAAATCTAGTGAATGTATTTTTTGTATTTTCATTTGTTAAAAAAATTACCGTTTTTCCGATTCGATTTGACATATTTCTCCAGACTCAGGTCACTGTTCTCAAGACACTTTACACAGCCAACTAAACACACTCTTAACTTCAGCCAATTATACATTTTTTTTACAATGCATTTATTAAAAGCAAATTCTATCATCAAAACTACAGGTGTGTTCTCTATTGATGAATCATGGCCAAACAGTCCATCCACCCATCCATCCATCAATCCACACATCCATCCATCCATCCATCCATCCACACATCCATCCATCCATCCACCCATCCACACATCCATCCATCCACCCATCCATCCATCCACACATCCATCCATCCACCCATCCATCCACACATCCATCCATCCACACATCCATCCACACATACATCCATTCATCCATCCATCCACACATACATCCACACATCCATCCACCCATCCATCCATCCACACATCCATCCACACATACATCCATCCATCCATCATCCATCCATCCACACATCCATCCATCCATCCACACATACATCCACACATCCATCCATCCACACATCCATCCATCCATCCATCCACACATCCATCCATCCACCCATCCATCCATCCACCCATCTATCCATTCACACATTTATCCATCCATCCATCCACACATCCATCCACACATACATACATACATACATACATACATACATCTATCCATCCACACATCCATCCATCCACCCATCCATCCATCCATCCATCCATCCATCCATCCATCCACACATCCATCCATCTATCCACCCATCCATCCATCCATCCACCCATCCATCCATCCATCCACCCATCCATCCACACATCCATCCACCCATCCATCCATCCACACATACATCCACACATCCATCCATCCACACATACATCCACCCACACATCCATTCACACATACATCCATCCACATATCCATCCATCCATCCACACATCCATCCATCCACATATCCATCCATCCATCCATCCACACATACATCCATCCACACATACATCCATCCACACATACATTCCATCCATCCATCCACACATCCATCCACCCATCCATCCACACATCCATCCATCCATCCACACATGCATCCACCCATCCATCTATCATCCATCCATCCACACATCCATCCATCCATCCATCCACACACACATGCATCCACCCATCCATCTATCCATCCATCCATCCATCCATCCATCCACACATCCATCCACACATCCATCCACCCATCCATCCATCCACACATACATCCATACACACATACATTCCATTCATCCATCCACACATCCATCCACCCATCCATCCACACATCCATCCACACATCCATCCACACATCCATCCATCCATCCATCCACACATGCATCCACCCATCCATCTATCCATCCATCCATCCACACATCCATCCACCCACCCATCCATCCATCCACACATCCATCCACACATCCATCCATCCATCCATCCATCCATGTCAAGTCAAGTCACCTTTATTTATATAGCGCTTTTTACAATACAGATTGTATCAAAGCAGCTTCACAGTGATAACATGAAAATAATACAAAAAACAATTTCATTATCGTCCACCTTTAAGGCAGATCTATAATATTGTTGAATATTAAATGTCCCCAACTAAGCAAGCCAGAAGGCAAGGCAACAGCGGCAAGGAACCAAAACTCCATCAGGGACAGAATGGAGAAAAAAACCTTGGGAGAACCCAGGCTCAGTCGGGGGCCAGTTCTCCTCTGGCCAATGAGTGAACAGTGTATGATTATGATTCAGGAGCATTACAGGTCAGAAGTTCAGAATGAATCAGAGTATTTGTCCAGTTCCGGTTGGCTGAAGTCGGAGTGGAGAGGAGGAGAGACTGGTTGACACTTCAGGTCAGCGGCGTCGTCGTGTCCTGGCGCTGGTCCTTCATCAGATCTGGATACGGCCTGGTTCCGGTGGACAGCGGTAAACCTCGGGATAGACAGAGAGACTAATATTAGCGTAGACGCCATCCTTCTTATGATGTATCAAGTACATCAGGATTTACGGGAAGTGTTCCCGGTCCCGGCTGTTCTAATCTATGCAGCCTAACATTGAGTTATAGAAGTCTATAATGTGTTATGTGTATACTAGGCCGAAGAGATGTGTTTTTAGTCTAGATTTGAACTGACAGAGTGTGTCTGCTTCCCGGACAATGGTAGGAAGACTGTCCATCCACCCATCCATCCATTCATCCATCCACCCATCCATCCACTCATCCATCCATCCATCATCCATCTACACATCCACCCATCCATCCATTCATCCATCTACACATCCACCCATCCATCCACTCATCCATCCACTCATCCATCCATCCATCATCCATCCATCCATTTTCATGTACAAACACCCCCTGATCTGGACAGCTATTGTTGTAATGTACATACAATTTTTTTATTACAAAATCATTACTAGTTTAAAAAAGTAGTGACCATTGATGCTTTCAACTAAATGAACACAAAATATGTAAAAATCATATGTACTTTAAGTTACCAAAATAAAAATATGAAAATTATAGAAAAAGTGCAATCTTCGTACAAGCAAATAGTTTGAAGAACAGATGAAGAGCAAAGAAACACATTATAATGACTATATAATAATGATCGTTTACTACTGTCTTTTTAGAGCTGATTTACAGCGGTTGAACTGTGTTTGCATCATTGAATCATTATTGTACAGTTTATCCCTGTAAAGCTGCTTTGAAACAATATATATAGAACAATATAAATAAAGGTGACTTGACTTTACATAAAATAAGAGGCGTGTTTATTAGTTTGCATTTACACTCCCAGACATGATGCAAAGATCTTTGCATACTGACGTACAGTATCCAATGTTTTGTCCATTGCTATGGTTATTAGTGTCCATCGTCACATTTTCCCATTCAGTCTCGCATTCAAATATTGTTTCATTCCAGAAACTTTGCAGTGTGTAGCATGAGAAGTAAAACTTTCCTTCCACTCACTTCAGTGCAAGTTCACTGAGCTCCGCAGCCCTAGTCTGTGTCGTGTGTTAAAAATGCTTACTGTGTTTGTGTTGTTTTAAAGTACCGGTACCCAGTCTTTTTATCTCATCGCTGATGTCACATCCCAGGTACTGGCACAGTTCAGCCTCGCACGTAATGCCTGTCAGTGTCACAGATCATTTGCTTCTGCCTAAACTAAACATCTGTGGAAGAGCCCAGATAATGACCTAATTATGCTAAATATGAAAGGCTGATCTCTGTGGCTCTTATATCAGCAGACACACACCTGACACTAGATCAGCAGACACACACCTGACACTAGATCAGCAGGTCTTCTGTTAAACCTGTCGCTGACATCACTGCGGACGATCACAGAGCTGACGATGAGCTTCACGACTGAGGCATGCTGGGATTATTCAGCCTCCTGACTCATTCTCAGCTCCTTTATTCACCACACCACACCACACTAACTCACACTCCTTTGAGGCACTTCTGTAAACTCATTCAATATTCAAAATCATCAATGTTTATAACGTCTGGACTTTCTCTTTAGTTACTCATCAAAAGCTTTTGTCTAAAATCTCTATAATATCCTTCTTATCCTTAATAAACTATCATCAACACAGGGTCAAATGTGTGCATGTGTCAGTGCGTGCCGTGGTTTCTGATTGGCTGAACCCCAGAAGATCTGTCTGTGTGAGAGACATCACTGCATTTTTATGCAAATTCAGTTGTCACTACATGAATTTTTCGGACCTAAATTTGAAGCTTGTACTTGAATATTTCATAACTGTCCTATACTTACATGAACAAAGTAAAACTGTACAATTAGATTTTTGGTACCTGCTGAATTATCAGTGGTGTTGATTTGTCATAAAATCACATGACTGAATAATAATTTGTCCTCTTTGCTTGTGCATTTCCCCGTAATAGATCAGCAAGTGTTTATTAATGCAGAATCACCTGCGAAACAATCATTAGTCCAAACCCAAACTACAGCCCAGTAGTTGACCTGTGAGTGTGTGTGTTGTCCAGGTGTGGTGCTGGTGTGTTTCGAGGGCGACTCTGACGGCTACATTAACCTGGTGGCGTACCCGTATGAAGAGAGCGAGGGTCTGGATCATGAGGAGCTGTCGGAGAGAGATCAGCCTCGCCGGAAACACTCTCGCCGTAGCCTGCACCGCTCCAGCAGCGAGATTAAAGAGGACCGGCCCGGGCACGACAGCGACGGCACCGACAGGTGAGCGCAGCATACACACACACACACAGCTGCAGGGATCAGATATTCACCTATTTACACAGGTTTCTGTATTTTAAAATCTGAGACGGATGACATTTCAGGAATCCATGGGGAAAATTGCTGGGTTTTCATATACATTTAAATAAACTCGTGTATGGATCTATGGATGGATCTTCCAACAGAAGCTCTGGTAACTCTGGTTTCATCCAGGTAACACTCGCCAAGAGCCGAGTCTGAGACTGGCTGATAACTTCTGACCATGCACCCAGTGTTAATGTGACTATCACATCGCTACGGCTCAGGTTTATTACAGTCTGATGTGCTACATGTGTCAGAGAGTTCTTTACATGCATCGTGGAGCATCTCGGCTCACAGTAAACGCGCTGAAAACACCTTTAATGAGAATGGTTTATAAGTGTTGTTAAATGAGTAGCTTTAAGGTCTCTGTGGTTTTCCACACAACATACAAGCAAAATACAGAGAAATTAAGACACTCATGAATATTAGTACTGTTGTTCTGTAAATAAAACGTCTCGGGTTACGACTGTAACCCTTGTTCCCTGAGGAGGGAACGAGACACTGCGTCGTCTTACAGTCGTAACCCGAGACGTTCCCTTTTGTAGGGAACTCGCACTGCGTCGTTGAAAACGACTCTTTGGGGAACGAATACCCACTAGGCCACGCACCGAAAAAGCCTGTCCTAGAGTGAAGCTGATCTAGGCACTTAAAGGATTAGGCCTAGTTCACTTTTAAAATGAAAATTCTGTCATCATATACTCATCATATATGTAGAAGAATGTCAGTAACCAGACAGTTTTTGGTTCCCATTGACTTCCATAGTATGGAAGTCAATGGGAACCAAAAACTGTCTGGTTACTGACATTCTTCTACATATCTTCCTTTGTGTTCAGCAGAGGAAATAAATTCATACAGGTTTGAAACGACTTAAGGGTGAGTATATGATGACAGAATTTTCACTTTAAAAGTGAACTAATCCTTTAAGCTAGGACGAGAGCACTCGTGCGCCAGACGCACTAAGGAGGTGAAGACAATAAAACCTGATGAAAGTGTGCGGGGTAGCCCAACCGGCTGGCCCTAGAGGACCCATGCCTCTGTTAAAATGAGCCCTTACGGCCAAAGGTGAAGGCAAATTGCGCACCTTGTAGGCCTACTTATGGTTTGTTTGGATGCCCGGAGCCCCTTATTAGGTGACCCAAAACACACTAACAGTAGGTCCGACCTCCTCGAAGAAGAGGACCTCTCAAGGTAAATACTCGGAACCCTGACTGGCAGAGCAAAGGAACCTCTCTTCTTCTGCCGACACATGAGGTGGAGGATGAAATACTCGCAGGACCATGGACCTAGCCATGTTCGAATGCACTTAAGGCACATAGCTGGGCCTCGGGTGCAGGATGGCCTTAACTCTGCCGGGGACAAAACCCCAAGCAAGCTGGCGTTAGTGCCAGGGCTTGGAGATCTCCCACTCTCTTAATCATTTTAAGAAATAGCTAAGAGAAAGGCTATCTTGAACGTGAGGTCCTAGGCGAAGCCGAATGGAGGGGTCCGAAGGGAGCCAGGGATAGCCCTTCGAGAACCACCGCTAGGTCCCAGGAAGGAACCCTGGACCTGACTGAACCCTGGACCTGAAATAGTATGACCAGTTCTCAGTGGTGCATGGACCGCCGCAATGGCAGCCACGTACACCTTAACCCTCTAAGCGCCAAAGTCGCAAAATTGCGACAAGACGTCATACTTAATAAAACTGTAGATCCTAATATGGTGTAATATCTCATTTGTATTCCCTACCACTAGATGACAGACATGTAATACTTTGATTCAAGACCAAAATGACGTCATGTTCCTATTCAAAGTATTGGAGAAAACAGCAGAGCAAGTGAGCGCTCGTGTCATTGATGCGGAAGCAGTTCAGTTCAGAACGTCTGAGTAAATTGTGAGATTTGTGAGAGAAAATCATCAAATGGCTAATAAAAACTTGTATCGTGAGGATGTGTTGCAAATGTTATTCGCCGATTCTGACTCTGAAGGGGAATATTTGCCTTTTGAAAATGACAATCGCGCTTCTCCCAGTACATCTTTGCCGCGCAATGGTGCAGCTCGCGCTTTTCCCAGTACATCTTTGCCGCGCAATGGTGCAGCTCGCGCTTCTCCCGGTACATCTTTGCCGTGTAATGATGCAGCTCGCGCTTCTCCCGGTACATCTTTGCCGCGCAATGGTGCAGCTCGCGCGTCTCCCGGTACATCTTTGCCGCGCAATGGTGCAGCTCGCGCTTCTCCCGGTAGATCTTTGCCGTGTAATGGTGCAGCTCGCGCTTCTCCCGGTACATCTTTGCCGCGCAATGGTGCAGCTCGCGCTTCTCCCGGTACATCTTTGCCGCGCAATGGTGCAGCTCGCGCTTCTCCCGGTACATCTTTGCCGCGCAATGGTGCAGCTCGCGCTTCTCCCGGTACATCTTTGCCGCGCAATGGTGCAGCTCGCGCTTCTCCCGGTACATCTTTGCCGCGCAATGGTGCAGCTCGCGCTTCTCCCGGTACAACTTTGCTGCGCAATGGTGCCGCCGCGCAAGGCGCGAGTGTTCACGAAGCACAAACAGATCAATTTGACCATTTGCCCAACGGGGATGGAAGTGGCAGGGGTGGATGTGGTATTAGTGTACATAGGAGAGCTGTTTCTAGAGGTAAAGGCAGCTGGGGTAGAAGAAATAGGGCTGGAAGTAGCGATGGCTCTTTGGATCCAGTCAGAGCGGCTCGAGGTGGGAGTGGCCGAGGTAGACGTGGCCGTGCTGTGCGTGGGAGAGCTGGGAGATGTGGTAGAGGCAGCAGGGGTGATCTGGGTCTAAATAGGGATGGAAATAGCGATGACAATAGTGGCTGGGTTTTTTTGAGAAATGAAGAAGTGTATCAGGACTGGATCAAACACTTTGATGGTTTGTTGGTTATCTAGGAGAGAAAGATTTCACCAGTGCTGCACCCTTAGACTTTCTGTCCCTTTTTCTGACTGATGACTTCTGGAACCTCATTACAAATGAAACCAACAGATATGCTCATCAGTTTCTAAACTCCCAACAGCTGAAACCCAATTCCAGATTTCATAATTGGTATGATGTCACTGTCATAGAGATGAAGGCCTTCCTAGCACTGCATTTGTGTATGGGGCTGGTAGAGAAGGCAGAAATTGAGGATTACTGGGCAGAATTTTGGCCAACCTACACACCTGGGTTTAGCAAAGTAATGTCTAGGAACAGATTTGAAATCATTCTGTCTTTCCTCCATTTCACAAACAATAGTGAGTATGTAGGGAGGGGTCAGCCAGGTCATGACAGGCTGTTCAAGGTACGTCCAGTAATTGACCTGATAATCCCCCTTTTCTCAGCCGTTTATGGTCCACTCAAGGAGCTTTCTCTGGATGAAATGACCATAGCATTCAAGGGAAAGTCCACCTTGAAACAATACAACCCTAAAAAACCTGACAAGTATGGCTACAAGGCGTATGTTTTGAGTGAGGCCAGCTCAGGCTATGTTTTGCAGTGGTCCATGTACACTGGCCAAAATGCTGATGCTGATTCTGATTTAGGTGCCACCCATCTAATTGTTCGTCAGCTGATGGCCCAATACACAGGGAAAGGGCATGAGGTGTACATGGATAGTTACTACACAGCCTCGCTGTGACTGCTGCTGCTGTGAGTTTGTTTGCTGCGTCTAAGCCTCGTATTAGCTTCGTATTTCTTTCTGTTTTGAACCATCATTTATTATAAATTCTAGTTGTTTATACTACTAAATACAGCTTACTCAACATCTCAGATTAACCTGACATTGCTAACTTCCGTTATTGTCAGCACAACACGCTAACTCGCTAGCCTTTTAACGCACCACCCGTGCGCTCAGTTATTTATTTTTCTCTCGCGCGCCCGCGCCTTTGAGTTCATAAAAGCCCAGGTGAGTAAGAATCAGTCAACAAACACGGTGAGTAATGTCTTCTCCTGTTATTGTCACCTGCACTTCATGTCACATGTTTACCATAGCCTTCTCTGTCAGCAATATAGGATTTATATGTGATAAATGCAAGGAGACAGGCTGACGGAAAAGATTTCAGAACTAGAGACACGCATCCAAACTTTAATCGAGAATAGTAAGAAGAGTGCTAGAGCTTTAGATACTATTTTGGATGCGCCTAGCCTAGTAAATTCTTTACATGAGTCGGTTCCGGCTGAAGTAGAGCCCGTGCAGCAGGGCAGATGGGTGACAGTGAGAGGTCGCTCTAGTCGCGGATCAAAAAACCACTTTTCCGTTCCGATAACAAATCGATTTGCCCCGCTCAGTGAAACACCCACTGAGAATTATTCTGATTGTGCCCTAGTTATTGGCCATTCTATTACACGGAACGTGAAAATAGAGACACCAGCCACCATAGTCACATGTTTGCCGGGAGCCAGAGCTCCTGACATCAAAGCAAATTTGAAAGTGCTGGCTAATGCTAAACGTAAATTCTCTAAGATTATTATTCACGTCGGCACTAATGATGTTCGACTCCGCCAGTCGGAGATCACCAAAATTAATATTAAAGAGGTGTGTGAACTTGCAAGTACGATGTCAAGCACTGTAATTTGCTCTGGCCCCCTTCCTGTTCACCGGAGTGATGAGATAGTTAGTAGATTGTGTTCACTCAATGGCTGGCTGTCTGGGTGGTGTCCACGAAATAATATAGAATTCATAGACAATTGGAAAAGTTTTTGGGGCAAACCTGACCTGTTGAAAAGAGATGGTATTCATCCCTCCTGGGATGGTGCAGCTCTTCTCTCTAGTAATTTGGCTCATAGTCTTAGAGATAACACATGACAATCTGGGCCTCAGGTCAGGAAGCAGACAGACTGGCTTAACCGACCGTCTGCTAGCGGCCTCACGTCACCAAGGTCAGTTAAATCCCATCACATAGAGCCTCTTTCACCTAGATATCATCATATAGAGACTGTGTCTGTTCCCCAAACTTGGAAATCCAAAAAACGTTCAAACCCATCTAAGGTTAAAAATTGTATTGATCTTCAACAAATAAAAAACAGATATAATACAAATGAGCAAATGATAAAGCTTGGGTTGCTGAATATTCGATCTCTTACTTCAAAAGCGCTAATAGTTAATGATATGATTACAGATTATAACCTAGATGTGCTGTGTTTAACAGAAACCTGGCTAAAACCAAACGATTACATTGCTTTAAATTAGTCAACCCCACAAGATTACGGTTATAAACATGAACCTCGTCTGAAACGCAAAGGAGGAGGTGTTGCTGTAATTTATAGTAATATTTTCAAAACCACTAAGAAATCTAGTTGTAAATATAATTCTTTTGAAGTGTTGGTGCTTAATGTAAAAATATATAGTGTAAACGATAAATCACGTTTGAGACTTGTGCTGGCTACTGTATACAGGCCACCAGGGCACCATACAGACTTTATCAAAGAATTTGCGGACTTTCTATCAGAATTAGTATTGGCTGCAGATAAAGTACTAATTGTTGGTGACTTTAATATACACATAGATAATGAAAAAGATGCATTGGGATTGACATTTAAAGACATTATAAACTCAATTGGAGTTAGACAACACGTGTCAGGACCGACTCACTGTCGTAATCATACTCTAGATCTAATACTATCACATGGAATAGATATTGATGCCGTTGAAATACTGCAGCAGAGCGATGACATCTCAGATCACTATCTAGTCTCGTGTAAATTACACTTAGCCAAGGCTGCAACGCCGACTCCGTGTTATAAATATGTTAGACCGATCACTTCTGCCACTAAAGATTGCTTTATCAATAATCTTCCTAATCAGTTTCATCATCTCAGCATCCCGGATAGCTTAGAAGAACTTGATATTGCAACAGAAACTTTTAACTCTCTCTTTTCCAGCACTTTAGACACAGTTGCTCCGCTGCGCTTAAAGAAGATTAAAGAACATAGTCCAACGCCGTGGCACAACGAGCACACTCAGGCCCTTAAGAGAGCAGCCAGAAAAATGGAGCGCAACTGGAAGAAAACAAAACTAGAGGTGTTTCGGATTTCATGGAAGGAGAGCTCGATTGCTTACAGAGAGGCTTTAAAAGCTGCTAGATCTGCTTATTTTTCAACCCTATTAGAAGAAAATAAACATAATCCTAGGTATTTATTTGAAACAGTGGCTAAACTAACGAAAAAGAAAGCTTCAAGCCCAGAAGTTTCCAAGCAACACAGCAGTAATGACTTTATGAACTTCTTCACTTATAAGATCGATAATATCAGGGACAAAATTATAACTATGCAACCGTCTACTACAGTACAGAGATGCTTCCAGATGTCATAGATCCTCTTCTTAATATCATTAATTCATCTTTGTCTCTAGGATACGTACCAAAAACCTTTAAGCTAGCTATGATTAAACCGCTTGTTAAAAAACAGCAACTTGATCCTACAAAACTAGTCAATTACAGGCCGATCTCTAATCTGCCATTTCTGTCAAAGATATTAGAAAAAGCAGTATCCTCACAACTGTGTTCCTTTCTTGAAAGAAATGATATCTGCGAGGATTTTCAGTCCGGATTTAGACCGTACCATAGTACCGAGACAGCTCTCGTTAGAGTCACAAATTATTTGCTCTTATCATCCGATCGTGGTTGTATCTCTCTATTAGTATTACTGGATCTTAGTGCTGCATTTGACACCATTGACCACAACATCCTTTTAAATAGACTCGAACATTATGTTGGCAATAGTGGAATTGCACTAGCATGGTTTAAATCATACTTATCTGACCGTTATCAGTTTGTAGCAGTAAATGAAGAGATGTCTTATCAATCACAAGTTCAGTATGGCGTACCACAAGGCTTAGTACTAGGACCGCTGCTGTTCACTCTGTATATGCTACCATTAGGAGATATCATTAGGAAACATGGAATTAGCTTTCACTGTTATGCCGACGATACTCAGCTGTATATTTCTTCAAAACCTAACGAAACCTACCAATTCACAAAATTAACGGAATGCATAGCTGATATAAAAAATTGGATGACTTGTAATTTCCTACTACTAAATTCAGAAAAAACAGAGATTCTAATTATTGGACAAAAAACTTCCACACGTAATAACCTAGAGCAGGGGTTCCCAAACTTTTCCATTCCAGGACCCACCTAGACAAGAATAATCTATCTCAAGACCCACCCAAATAATCTTAAAGCATGAATGTTAGGCGTTAGTTCTCTTTAGAGCAGTTTTTTCCTTGTCATAGTATTAATGACATAAGTTTAATTGCAATACAAACGTTTGGTACATTATACATTTTTTTGAGAATTAACAGCCTAATGGCTGTTGAAATAATGTGAAGAATACTAAGTAGTTTTTGTCTGCTGCCTCAACTGATTTATCCAGATATGGCAGAACAAATATAAAGAAATGGAAAAAGATTAAGTAAGCCTAATCTTAGCCAAAGGTTTGATATGACAAAAAATCAGAATATAAAAAAATAATAGACTAATAATTTTATTTGACAGTAGGCCCATGACCTAGAATTCATGTGATTTCATGCCCAATTCAGAGCAGTGATTGGAGTAAACGTCTTTCTTCTTGATGACAATGCGCAGCGAACTGCTTAACGAACCGAGCCGCTCTGAGACGCTGAAAATTATCACAACATGTCGCACGCGCATAGGGCTGGGTCTGGGTATTGTTCAAAATCTTTCGATCCGGTGCCAATTCCGATACCTCAGTTTCGATACCGGTTCCTAACGATACTTTTTTCGATACCAATTTTATGAAATCCATTTTAACAAGATTACACAACACATTACCTCATAAAAACGTTGGTTTTATTTTTTCAGTTTGACTCATGCTCCTTAGCCAGTGCACAAAGGAACAAAAAAAGCACAAAGGAACAACAATTTTTTTATAAAGAGCTCACAGCTAACACAGCTCACAGTTTTTGTTTTAATAAAAAATACAGTAAAACTTAAGTAATATTGTGAAATAGTATTACAATTTAAAATATTATTTGAATATATTTCAAAATGTAATTTATTCCTGTGATGTCAAAGCTGAATTTTCTAAATCATTACTTCAGTGTCACATGACCCTTCAGAAATATGAAAAAAGTTTGCTGCATAATATTTTGGAAACTATGATACATTTTTTCATGATTCTTTGATTAATAAAAAAAATCAAAAAGAACAGCATTTATTTAAAAATGAAATATTTTGTAACATTACACGTTTTAATGTCACCTTTGATAACTAATGCATCCTTACTGAAAAAAAAATCTGACTAACCTACACATTTTTGAACAGTGTACTTTCATTAGGTTATTATTTATTGCAATATAAACACTGTCAGAGTCATCAACAAGGTATCTCTTTATTTACCATTCGAAGACAAAGCAACTTTCTGCTCTTATGATTACTCCGTGCACTGTCAAGGTCTTCATCATATTTGTCGTGGTACCGGTCTTTGCAGCAATTATTTTACCGCAAATACTGCATCGCGCGCTGTTGGCATCGAGCCTGGAGAAATGTACCCACACTTTTCCAAATCTTTAAGGTATTATGTGTGTGCTCGCGTCTCATATGAATATGTGCGCGTAGAGTTTGTGTGTGTGTGCTCGCGTCTCTAGTATGCGCGAGTTTGTGTGTGTGCTCGCGTCTATAAGTATGCGCGTGGAAAGTTAGTGCGTGCGCGTCGCATACGAGTTTGTGCGCGGAGAGTTCCGCGCGTCTCGTGTGTGTAGAGTTTGCGTGTATGTGCGTGAGCGACTTTGTGTGTTGTTGTGCATTTCATATGTATTTGTTTGAGCACTAACGTTGACGAGTTAACTCCTTTGGTATCGAAATCTGGAACCGAACAACCTGTCATTTTTCGACACTCGATAGTATCGAGGCAATTCGGTCGGTACCTAAAAAGTATCGCACTCGGTACCCAGCCATACACGCGCACGCTTCAAAATCTACTACTAAGCAATTTAGTGATTTCTATTTAACATTGGTACATCGTGCAAAATGTTTGTGTGTGTGTGTGTGTGTCATTCATGAAACGTAAATTTAGCTGCAGCCAATAGTGACTGCGCGACCCACCTCTCCCCAATCTGCGACCCACAAATGGGTTGCGACCCACAGTTTGAAAACCCCTGACCTAGAGTACTGTCTAACACTTGATGACTGCTCTGTTAAGTCTTCGTCGTCGGTTAGGAACCTGGGTGTGCTCTTTGATACCAATCTTTCATTTGAAAGTCATGTGTCTAGTATCTGTAAAACCGCTTTCTTACATCTTAAAAATATATCTAAATTACGTCATATGCTCTCAATGAATAATGCAGAACAATTAGTTCATGCGTTCATGACCTCAAGGCTAGATTATTGTAATGCTCTAACTGGGTGGTTGCCCTGCACGCTTAACAAACAAACTACAGCTGGTCCAAAACGCAGCAGCTCGAGTTCTTACCAGAACCAGGAAGTATGACCATATTAGCCCCGTTATGTCAACACTGCATTGGCTGCCTATTAAACATCGTATACATTTTAAAATATTGCTGATCACTTACAAAGCACTAAATGGTTTAGCTCCGCAGTTCTTGAGCGAGCTCTTAACGCATTATAGTCCTTCACGTCTACTGCGATCTCAAAATTCCGGCCAGTTAATAATACCTAGAATATCAAAATCGACTGCTGGTGTAGATCCTTTTCCTATTTAGCATCAAAACTCTGGAACAGTCTTCCTACCATTGTCCGGGAAGCAGACACACTCTGTCAGTTCAAATCTAGACTAAAAATACATCTCTTCGGCCTAGCATTCACATAACACATTATAGACTTCTATAACTCAATGTTAGGCTGCATAGTTTAGAACAGCCGGGACCGGGAACACTTCCCGTAAATCCTGATGTACTTGGTACATCATAAGAAGGATGGCGTCTACGCTAATATTAGTCTCTCTGTCTATCCCGAGGTTTACCGCTGTCCACCGGAACCAGGCCGTATCCAGATCTGATGAAGGACCAGCGCCAGGACACGACGACGACGCCGCTGACCTGAAGTGTCAACCAGTCTCTCCTCCTCTCCACTCCGACTTCAACCAACCGGAACTGGACAAATACTCTGATTCAATCTGAACTTCATACACTGTTCACTCATTGGCCAGAGGAGAACTGGCCCCCGACTGAGCCTGGGTTCTCCCAAGGTTTTTTTCTCCATTCTGTCCCTGATGGAGTTTTGGTTCCTTGCCGCTGTTGTTGCCTTGCCTTCTGGCTTGCTTAGTTGGGGACATTTAATATTCAACAATATTATAGATCTGCCTTAAAGGTGGACGATGATGAAATTGTTTTTTGTATTATTTTCATGTAATCACTGTGAAGCTGCTTTGATACAATCTGTATTGTAAAAAGCGCTATATAAATAAAGGTGACTTGACTTGACTTGACATATCACCAGCCATAGCAAATGAGCTGGCACATAATGACACTGGTATGTGTGGGACAGTGAACTGCAATAGGCGTGGTATGCCGAGGTGTCTGAGACAAACTGAGTTGCCTTTGAGCAAAGGAGATGACCCCATGTTCATGAGACATGGCAAACTGTTAGCTTGTGCATGGCATGACACAAAGCGTCTCACTATGCTCTCGTCTCTTCATGGGAACTCATGTGTTCGGAAACGCATCAGGTCAAAGCAAAGCGACACAGGTTTCCGTGAGATAAACAGACCTGTGTGCGTTGACAGCTTCATGGGAGGAGTAGACACCTCTGATCAGAGGATGAAAACCTACCTCTTTCCACGCCGTTCAAGAAAATGGTATAATCGCATCTTCAATGCAATTCTGAGCATCAGTGTAGTAAACTCCCATATAATTTACTCCAAGTGTGCACCTGGTCCGCACAAGCCACTGAAGGCCTTCGTCCAGAACATTATTACTGCTTTGCTTGAGGGCTATTCCAAGAGGGAAAGCAAAAAACCAGGAAGGCCTTCAGTGGAGGGGGGGGGGAAATGCCACAGAGGCTCACTGAGCGCCACTGGCTCCGCATTGCAGATGATCGGCCAGATTGTGCCGTTTGTTCTGATCGCGCACGCTCTAAAGGCCGCTGGCAGGCAAAGTACAGATGCAGTCAGTGTGGGGTAGGTCTTTGCGCTGTGCCATGCAATGAGAGGTACCATACTCTCAAAAACTATAAACTGTGTCACCTAGATACCTGATTGGGCAGATAGCCGGTCAACTGATCGAAAAGTCACATGCATTTTACTATGGCATAGTAATAAAGTAATAATTTACTATAGTTACTTATAGTTTTACTGTTGATTTCCTCTTTTCCTGGTCATTTGGAATGAGGATAAAAAAAATAATAAAAAAAAACATGTAAATAATTTCCAACATCAATTCAATATATTTCCTGAATATTACAGATGAACTGATCAAAACGTAGGCTATTTTTCACATGTGTTTACTACTAAAGTATTGTAATATAGTAGTACTTTTTTATTTTTGTATATTTTTATATAGGCTACTTTCCTATTTTATTGTTCGTTTCCTCTTTTCCGATCATTTGGAATGAGGATAAAAAAAAAGCTAAAAAAAAAGCATGTAAATATGTTCCAACATCAATTCAATATATTTCCTGAATATTACAGATGAACTGATCAAAACGTAGGCTATTTTTCACATGTGTTTACTACTAAAGTATTGTAATATAGAAGTACTTTTTTATTTTTGTATATTTTTATATAGGCTACTTTCCTATTTTATTGTTCGTTTCCTCTTTTCCGATCATTTGGAATGAGGATTAAAAAAAAGCAACAAAAAAAAAGCATGTAAATATGTTCCAACATCAATTCAATATCTACTATTTCCTGAATATTATGAAATTCAAGAGGGCCGCCCCCTGATGACGTCATAATATGCAAATTAGATGAGTATATTTACACCCCACATAAACTTTCAGTCATCCCCAACATTTTTCTAATTTACTGTAGATCTCTATCTTTAAGTCATTTCAAGCCACAAGCTTTTGAAATTTTTATGTAAAAATCCAGCATTTAAAAAAAAAAACCTTGGCGCCTAAAGGGTTAAGTGTGGACGGGGAGAGACCCGCAGAGAAACGATCTTGAAGAAACTCCAGAACTGAAGCCACTGGGCAGTTAACTGGATCTAACTCATAATCTCTACTCCAAGTGGAAAACATACCACTTGAGGCCATATAATCTCCTAGTGGACGGAGCCCTAAAGTGTGGTTTTGACTAACCCAGCTGATAGACCGGCATCTAGGTACTGGACCCCCTCAGGAGCCAGACCCACAATTTCCACAGCTCCGGGCGAGGGTGGAATATTGTGCCCTCCGCCTGAGACAACAGATCCCTCCTCAGAGGAATCTGCCACGGCGGAGCTATCAGGAGTAAAATTATGTCTGAAAACCATACTCGGGCCGGCCACAACGGGGCTATCAGAAGAAGACTGATGCCCTCCTGACGGACCCTCTCCAGGACTGCGACCGGGTAAAAAGCGTACAGGCGAAGCCTCGGCCAGGCCTGTTCCATGGCATCCAACCCCAGTGGGGCTGGATGAGTGAGGGAGAACCAAAGTGGACAGTGGGACGTCTCTCGAGACGCAAACAGATCCACTTCCATTGGTCCAACCTCTGCCATATCAACTTCACCACCTCTGGGTGAAGTCTCCATTCCCCGGGCCTCAGCCCTTGCCTCGACAGGATGTCTGCTCCCTGATTCTGAACCCTCGGGACATATATTGCTCTAATAGATAATAATTTCCCCTGGGACCATAGAAAAATCTGATGCGCCAGTCTGGATAGAGGGCGCGATCTGAGTCCCCCTTGTCGGTTCAGATAAACTACCACTGATGTATCCGAACGTATCAGAACGTGGTAACCCTTGATGTCTGGGAGGAAGCTCCTCAGAGCCTTGAACACAGCCAACATCTCTAGGCAAATTATATGCCAAAAATGTTGATGGTTCTGCCACAGACCCCTGGCAAAGCGGCCGTCCATGACCGTGCCCACGCCAGTGAAGGAGGCGTCTGTCGAAATGGTTTTCCGGCGACATGACACTGCTAACACTGGCCCTTGGGACAGGAACCAAGGTTTCTTCCATATTAATTAGGGAAACGAAGGCATCGGTGCGTATTTCAGGTAGAACCTCTTTTCCGAAGCCCTCTTGCCTGAAGGACGGCCCTCAGGTCATCCTTCTGATCAAAAGAGCGAGATAGATTTCTCTGTTGCCGAACTCCCGAGGGAGGGGCTCTAGAGGAAGGAGTGGGGTTTATCCCATGACTTAGATAACTCATTATGCAAGTCAGGAAAAATAAATAAATAAATAAATAAATAAATAAATAAAAATGGTAAGCTCTGGCTCTGATGTTGTGATTGTTGCTGCAGGAAGTGCTCATATCCTTTTTTAGTTATTTATTAAGCGCTCCTGTCTAACATGTGGCCAGTTGATTTTTCATCTGGCCACAGCACGGATCACAACACGCTATTATGCCTCTGTTGCAGATTTTTTATTTTAAACATCGATTGCTTGTCACGGGCAGAAGAAGCATTCAAATAAAGAATGAGAAAGTGCCGCAGCAGTCTCACTCTCATCAGCCAAATTCATATTTTATTATTTATTTATTTACGAACCCCACGATCTGAGTCGTGGACCTGAACAACGGAGAACGTGAGCTGGTGAATTTAACTCGGCTCATCCGGCCGCCTCGATGCTGAACACACCCACTCCCTCGGAAGCAGATAGTTCAAACATCGAGGTCTCGTCACGGGCAGAATGACTGAGGCAATGCACCATGAACGAGAGCCTTAGAACCTTCAAATGAAGAATGAGAAAGTGCCGCAGTCTCATCCTCATCTGCAAGATCCCTTTGCGAACCCTGCGATCTGAGCTGAAGAGCGAAAGCTAATGTGTGTGTGCGCCGGCGACACTTTTATGCATCCGGTTATGCTGTCACATGTTACGTCAAGACGCAACACCAATCAGGATTGGATTAGTTTCATTCATACTTCAGAGGCGTACGCTTAGGGAGCGTCCCCAAAGAGTCGTTTTCAACGACGCAGTGCGAGTTCCCTACGAAAGGGAACTATTATTATTGTATAGTCATCATTAATATCCTTTCAATTTAGCAAATATTTCTTCTTGTCATATATTTATCTTGTCAATTTTTCTCTGATTAAAAGTTTTAGTCATGAAAAAAAAGGACATAAACATTTTATAGTTTAATTTAAATATGTTAACATTCATTATGAACTAGGGATGTTATAATGAGGACATTTTGAAGTTATACACCGACATCATGTTTCCAGTGTGATTAGTTTTTATTTTGTTAAAATTGGAAACGAGATCTCTGTGGTAATAACACTGTTCTTCCTATCAAGTAGATCTGTGTGAATCAAGCAAACATCATGTAAAATACATTCATTCTAAGAGTTCGCCGTCACAAAACATTCTCAAGTGTGCCGCTTGCATTGCATTGTGGGTAACAGTGTGTGTGTGCAGTCTGCAGGAGCTGAAGAGTCCTCTTCTGGACCTCCAGATGCACTCGGATGTGCCGTTCCAGATGCTGGACAGCAACAGTGGGCTGAGCTCCGAGAAGATCAGCCACAACCCCTGGAGTCTGCGCTGCCACCGCCAGCAGCTCAGCCGCATGCGCTCCGAGTCCAAGGACCGGCGGCTCTACAGTATCCTCACACACACTCCTGTGACATGTGCTGTATTTCCATTCTGATGAAACTGCTCTTTACAGTCAGGTGTTCTGAACACTTTACTTTTGATGACTTCAGTGTAAATCATGCTCTAATTCTCTACAGCTTCATTCATTCCTTATACATTATATTTGAAATTACCACCTTATTAATTAGGTAAAAATGCTAATTTAAACATTTAGGACACAAACCGCTTGGAAACATTTGAGACTTTATTTTGTGTCTGATGTCCCCTATTGATGCCTCGACTGTACCGCCACACCAACTGACAGGAACAAGTCTGTCTCTGGCTTTATTCACAAATCACAAGCGGATTAATGTCAAAACCATTGTTGCATTCAGTCCAATGAACACGAAACTCCATGCATCAACACTGAAGATCATTTTGCGATTAGCAGTCGTAGTTCTGTTGTCATTAGCAGTCGCTGTCCACGTAAAAGCGCTATATAAATGAAGATGACTTGACCTTTGGCCTACGAGGTTATTAGATGTACCACAATCCAGACTATACCTTATGTAGTTTAATTCTCAAAAAGGTTTCACAGACTAATTATAATAGTAAATTAAATAAGAGGTAATCTACGACTAGCCAATCAGAATGGAGTATTGACCCGGGCCAGCGTGTGCATGTGTGTGCTCCTTGACCCCGTCCTCAGAGTTCCTGCTGCTGGAGAACGTGGTGCACCACTTCAGCTGCCCCTGTATCCTGGACCTGAAGATGGGCACGCGGCAGCACGGGGACGACGCCTCCGAGGAGAAGGCCGCCCGCCAGATGAAGAAGTGCGAGCAGAGCACGTCGGCCACGCTGGGGGTGCGTGTGTGTGGCATGCAGGTGCGTACGGCTCTGACCCCACACAACAGACAGGAGTGAGGGAGACAAGTGTGTGTTCTGTGTCATGTAACCGCATGCTAACGCTTCAGCTGTTCAGAAGACACGAGCTCTGTCCTGACAGATGTGATCTTGGATCTTTATACAGCAGTGTAAGAGAGTTTGGTGTGTGTTCGGTTCGTGAACACGGCGTCGCTCTGAGGTTGAGCTGGCCTCACTCTGGGACGCTTCACTCGAGTGTGAAAGCAATCCGACCCAACGGACCAAACATTTAATTCATACGGAAAATGCGCTTCATAAATAGCGGTAGTGTCTGCTTCTGTGAGTGCGCACATTAGTTATCACCGTTGAAAAGCGAAAGCTTCATCTTATAGTGTTGTGTAGATGCTCTTCATCTTATAAAGTTGTGTATATGCTCACACTCGTACTTCTTCACCGTTAAGACCCAGAGAGAGTGTGTTTGAGTTTGCTGCGGTGGTAATATGAATGTAGTGTATCATTTAACAGCGGGAATGATGGCTACATTCGTGTAGTGTTTGCATGTGTCTCGACAGTTACAAATAAAGCCACAATAAGTTCATGGAGCGAACTTGTCAATCATATTCTTGATGGATGGCCAATAAGAGGACAGTTATGCTCACATGTGACTTGTGTGAACAGGTTGAAAGGTTGCCTTGTGAAAACGAACCGAACCAAGAAGAAAATGCGTTTCGGAACAAACAAAACGATCTATTGGTGTATATTAGTAATAGTTGCGTTTAGTTAACGGGAAAGGTTTATGGGGTTTTAAGATCATCAGTGCTGCTGATTAGAATAAGTTCAGGATTAAACTCTTGGCCTAGTAGTTGACACGTTGAGTCATGGCACCAGGTTTGAATCTGAAGATGGCACAGAAGTCGCTTACATTAGCTGGAAAGCAGATGTCACTGCAGTGATCTGTGGATGTGATATGTGTATAGAGCAGTCAGACACACAGGCTTGAAGAACCGCACGGATCCACCCATGAGGATTTCTGGATTTCTGGTTTTAGAGAGCATGTGATATCGCATGTGATTTAGGGTCTGTTTACATGACACTGTTTACAACTAAAAATGGAACACTTTTGTCTGTTTATTTACACAATAATGTTTAGGGGGCCTGAAAACGGCAACTTTTGAAAACGGGTTTCAATGTGCACGTTTTTGAAACCGATGCCATTACCGTCTCCATGTAAACTACAGAAACATGAATTTGTGAAAACACTGATGTCATTCGTATATATGTTCAGTCTATAGACGCTTAGTGCTTCTTTACAAAGTGACATCGCCATCTACTGGCCTGACACGAATAATACAGCGTTTCTAGTCATTTCCACAGATCGTTGTGAGCGAGGACAGTTTTTGACAACGTTGTCTGTACGTGACAAATGCAACTGAAAAATCTGAAAAATGTCATCCGTATCTACTGCTGTCGCCGTTGTTGTTGATTGCTAGTCTGATAAGGTCAAGCATGATGATGAATATGTCCATCTGTTGGGTCAATAAATATCTCACCAGTTCAGTAAGATGAAGGCTCTGAAAGGCCTATAGTGATTCAGGCGGTAATACACACTCGGCTTCTGTTCTCTTTTTGCTTGTGGACAGTTTTCATTTATATATAGATATAGTAAGTAAGTAAGTAAGTAAGTAAGCTTTATTTATATAGCACCTTTCACAGGTATAAGGCCACAAAGTGCTTCACAATAGAAACATTTATATCATAAAAATATACAAAATAAAAGCATAAACAGAGCATGATCATATCAACCCACAAGCAGCTAATTAAAAGCCTGTACAAATAGATGAGTCTTTAGTCTGCATTTGAAGGCATCAACAGAGTCAATAGAGTGCATAGATGAAGGGAGGTCATTCCACAAACTAGAAGCAACAGCCTGAAAGGATCGGTCACCTCTAGTACGATAGCGAGTGCGCGGAACCGTCAGCAGATTCTGATCCACAGACCTCAGAGAATGCACAGGGGTATAGCGCTGAATCAAATCACTAATATAAGAGGGAGCCTGACCATGCAAAGCTCTAAAAACTAAAACCAAAATTTTAAAATTTATCCTATGAGACACTGGTAGCCAATGAAGTTCTTTTAGGATAGGGGATATATGAGACCTCCTATTAGTACGTGTCAGAATTCTAGCTGCAGAGTTTTGTACTAATTGCAGTCGAGAGAGCTCCTTCTGGTTTAGGCATGAAAATAAACTATTACAATAGTCTAAACGAGAAGACACAAAAGCGTGAATGATAAGCTCCAAATCATTTTGTGAGACCATGTTTCTAATTTTTGAGATTTTCCTTAATTGAAAGAAGCAGTTTCTCGTCAGCTGCTTGCAGTGTTGCACTAATGACAAGTCTTTGTCCAGGATGACTCCCAAATTTCTAAGACTTGACTTAGCAGACTGGCCTAAATCACCCAGGTATTTTTTAATCCCAGGGATTGCATCCTCAGGGGCGATAATCAGTGTTTCTGTTTTGTCTGCATTTAGCTGCAGAGAGTTAACACTTAGCCATTTTTTCATTTCCACAAGACAAAGCAGCAAGGATTGTAACTTACAGATCTCTGCTGGCTTAAAACTGCAGTATAGTTGGATATCATCCGCAAATAGGTGAAAAGAAACATCGCTGAACTTTTGTATGATCTTTCCCAGGGGGATCAAATACAACAAAAATAAAACAGGGCCCAAAACAGAGCCTTGAGGCACTCCACAAAGCAAATCCGCAGACTCCGACCTTATTTGGTTAGCTGTAACACTGAAGCTACGCCCAGATAAATATGAGGAGAACCACTTTAGAACTGACCCTGACATCCCTACTTGATCCCTCAATCTTGTCAGCAAAATCTGGTGGTCAACAGTGTCAAAGGCCGAGGACAGATCTAAAAGAACTAGAACAGTGTGTTTTCCAGAATCAGCAGACATCATAATGTCATTTGTCACTTTCAGTAAAGCCGTTTCGGTAGAGTGTTGTTTACGAAAACCGGACTGAAATGGCTCATGGATGTTATTTTTGTCCAGGAAAAATGTCAACTGCTCGCAGACTACCTTCTCAATGATCTTAGATAAAAACGGGAGCTTAGAAATAGGCCTAAAACTATTAAAATCCGACGGGTCCAAACCAGCCTTTTTAAGTAGTGGCTCCACTATAGCATGCTTGAAAGCATCTGGAAAAACACCAGCAGACAGCGAGAGGTTAACCATTTTGGTTACACAAGGGCCAATTTCCGCAAACACTTTTTGGAAAAGCCTAAACGGAATGACATCCGATGAACAGGAAGATGGCTTCATCCTGGTCACCAATTTAGAAATATCAGCAACCGTCACAGTCCTAAAAGTGGACCACATGTTGGAGACTGGTTCAACGACAGCAGCGGTACCCCACGAATGGGACGGGATTTTATCTTTAATCATTTTGATTTTGTTGGTGAAAAATCCCAAAAAGGCGTTGCTGTCAGCTTCACAAAAAACAGGGATATCTGGGGCAGCAGGACAAACAAGTGTATTGATCGTGTCAAACAGGACTTTAGGATTTTTTTTTATTTAATGTTACCAGTTGACGAATATATTCAGATCTGGCTTTTTCAACCGTCACATTATAGGACAACACAAGATCCCTGAGATAAAGCCTGTGCACCTCAAGGCTAGTGGATTTCCACAAGCGTTCAGTCTTTATAGGTTTATCCAAGTGTATGTGAGTTAAGACATGGTTTGGAAGGTGGATTCTTTTTGCACTCTCTCTGTAGCGAAGCCGTGCTACAACTTTATAATACACTGATTGAGACGGCCAAATATGTACGAGATTCCGGTCAGAGAATCATGGGTCGGAGAATAGATTCTTCACAAAGATGTATTTATTGAACCGTCTTTCGGTTGTCATTTGAACCAGTTGTTCTTAGGCAATGATGTCTGTATTAATGGTCTAAAGGAACAATAAAGAAATATAATTACAATCATATTCTGAGAATCATTTACACACTAGCATAATAGTCTAACAAATGCAATAAACAATGATTAACACTCAAGTCTGCATCCTTAACGGTAATGACAGCCTTATCAATGTAAATATTTATGATAAACTGTACAATGGTACATTAATAATGTAAACACATTGGTGACGCAGTTTAGAATACTGCCGATGCTAATACTGATTAGTGTGTTTCTCTCGTGGCAAATTACGGCCGCTACGGCACTCCAAACTCGCCGATGGTAACCGCGGAACGATCGCGGGACATCAATAACATTCATTCAATAAACATAAATATGCAGATGTACTTACATCGAGGCATAAACGCATTATACAGAACATAAACAAGCGTACAGAGATGAACATTCCCCAAACTGTCTTCCTGTGTGTCCCACTATAATCTGTCCGTGTGGCCAACAACTTTGGTTCCTAAGATAGGCTTTCGTACACAGCGCCCCCAATTATCTATCAGGATAATTGTAAAACCAAGAAAGTCTTGTCTACAGGGTCTAAGGCTCTTCCTCAAAGTGAGGAAGTGGAATCAACCTAACAACTGGGTGAGTGTAGGAGTGCAAACTTTTTCGTCAGGTCCTGCCATCAGATCCCCAATGATTGGGGACAGTGACTGAGACAGTCACTGTCCCCCAGAGGGCACGAGGAAGTTGGGGATCAACAATGAGAACCACTTGGCCCACAATTAGCTCCTTTCCATCCTTTCTCCACTTATGCCGATTCTGTAAACTTGGGAGGTAATCTCGGATGAAGGCAGTCCAGAAATAATCCGCCAACACCTGGCTATGTCTCCATCTGCGTCTTCCGAGCAGATTGGTAGAGTCGAAAAAGACTTGAGGTAGGGAGGCGTCACGACGGCCCATAAGGAGTAGGTTGGAGTCACTGGGTCAACGTCTGCAACATCGGAAGATACGTAGTTGAGAGGCTTAGCATTTAGAATACCCTCAACCTCCGCTAACAACGTCCGCAGCACTGGCTCTGGCACCGTTTGCTCTTGCAGAAAGACCCGTAGTGCAGTCTTTACAGATTTGACTTCACGCTCCCAGGTTCCTCCGAAATGAGGAGCGTTAGGTGGAATGTGGCGGAATCTGATCTTCTGTGGAGCAAGCAGCTCTTGAAGCTTGGGTGCCATGACATCAAAAGTGTCACGCAGTTCTCGGTCTCCTCCTACAAAGTTGGTGCCGTTGTCGCACAGCAACTCCATGGGCTTACCTCGTCTTGATATAAATCGAAGCAGAGAGAGCAGGAATGCATCAGTCAAAGTGCTCCAACAGATCAAGGTGCACACATCGGGTTGTAAAGGATGCCCCATCTTTTTTCATGGCGACGACCAACTTTGACTGAAAGGGGGCCGAAACAATCTACCCCAGTAGAATAAAACGGCGGTTGGTTAAGTTGCAGCCGGCAGGATGGAAGATCGGCCATTTGGGGGACTGACAATCTTGGCATTTGCGTTGATGCTTACGGACGGCTTCCCTGCCCTAAAGTATCCAATACTGGCTGCATGTAGTTCCGAACGGAAGCACCTGTCATTCATATATCTCAGGCTCCTGGTCTCTGCACATGTCCCTCCAAAGAAATCGCAACACTGGCTTGTCCCTGGGCAACAGGCGTACCTGATGGAACATAGCTTTTATGTCCCCACTCACGGCTACTGTGTGTTGTCGGAACCTCAGGAGCACACCTAACAAAGAGGATCCCAGCATCGGACCAGGAAGCAGCTGACTGTTCAAGGACTGACCCTGATGTTGGAATGAACAGTTAAAGGCGATCCTGTTCTTGCCATTGTGTTGTACGATATGGTGCAAAATGAACCAGGACTCTGAGGTATATGTGAACTTCTTCTGCGGTTAGCTTGGCTACATATCCAGCAGATTCCAACTTGCGGATTTCGTGCCAATCTGCGCTCGGTACTTCGAAGACTTGGAAGAACAGCATTCTTATCTGTATGGAATAGGGTCATGGGCATGCGTCGGAGCAATTATGTGGCATAATGTTGAACTCCATATACGTTCACTCTGGTTGTGGCGTTCTGGAGAATAGCTAGAGCGTCTTTGTCCTGTTTAGACCTGGTGACCATCTTCTCATTGTATGGGAAGGTGTCAACTTGCCAGAGACGTTCGACGTGCCGAATCAGATCATCTTGTTGCGGAGTGGTGGTGATATGAAGGCACTGCTGATAACACTGTGAGGGCTGCTTGGGGCTCATGGGACCCTGGAGAGACCATCCCAGCTGTGTTCTGATGGCTTTTGAACCTCCGCCTGGTCCTCTGCATACAGGCTGTATCGGCATTAGGAGGTGCGGCATGTAAGAACCAATGAGGAGTAGTGGTTTGACTGTCAAGTCAAGTCAAGTCATCTTTATTTATATAGCGCTTTTTACAATACAGATTGTATCAAAGCAGCTTCACAGTGATAACATGAAAATACAAAAAATAATTTCATCATCGTCCACCTTTAAAGCAGATCTATAATATTGTTGAATATTAAATGTCCCCAACTAAGCAAGCCAGAAGGTAAGGCAACAGCGGCAAGGAACCAAAACTCCATCAGGTGACAGAAGGGAGAAAAAAACCTTGGGAGAACCCAGGCTCAGTCGGGGGCCAGTTCTCAACAGAGGGAAGAGGAAGATCTCTCAGATAACGATAAGCGCGTTGGAGCGCAGCCACTGGATAGTTATGTTCCGCAAGACTCAAACCGGTCGCAGTAAAGGCATTGGGAATAGTAAACCTCTGCATGGGTTTTGGTGACTGCTGAGACCTCGAAGGAAACGGACGAACCTTCGAGTTCTGTGTGAGATTGCTGAACAGTCTGCACGACTGGGGAAAGCACGAGTGTTCTTTCTGACCCATTGTCAAGAACAGCATGTGCCTCCATTGTGTGGTGTCCATCGTGAAGAAGGACCTTGACAACCTTCAGCAGAACTCTGGGTGTACGGTTAGGTCTGTCCAAGTAAACCCGGGTCGATGGGAGGCTAACGGTGAGGACAGCACTGGTAATGTCTTTGATGGAATCGTGAAGAACTGTGAGATGTAGCTCTTTACATGCTCTACATGGACGTTTTAGGTTGCAAGACTCCACATCTCC
The DNA here is from genome assembly GCA_033366665.1 of Phoxinus dragarum. Lineage (NCBI taxonomy): Eukaryota > Metazoa > Chordata > Actinopteri > Cypriniformes > Leuciscidae > Phoxinus > Phoxinus dragarum. The sequence continues at coordinate 47,125 of JARPMJ010005444.1, forward strand.
AACATCGTTTACCATCTTTAATCCAAGATGCAATCTGGGAGGTAGTCAACTTCTTGAATGCCTCACAAGAGTTGAGGTAGTGATCCCTGTTGTCACAATGGGGACAGTATGGCTTGGGCTTGGAGCTGGACTTAGGGGCTGTCGACTCAGGAGACTTAGCTACACTCTCACGTGTGAGGAGAACTGGCCTTGACTGCCCTCTTGAATAAAGTACTCCTCTAGCTCTACCAGGGGGCTTCAGAGTTTCACTCTGGAACATAGAGACGCTCTGCTAGAGATACGTTTGGCTTGGGACTTGATATGGAGCCAGGCTGCGAAATCAGGTAGTGTGTAGGTCTTTTCGGTGCCGGTCTGGAGAACCGACTAGGCAGTGTTTCACAAAACTGTCGCGATAGGCTGGTGGCAGTTTACTCAAGAGACGGTCCACATGCGAGCCACACAAAAACTCGTAACCAGCGAAGGGTAGGTAGTGTGGCAGTGACAGGCTGCTGTGTCACACGCTGCATGCTGTTACTCATGGAGTATGCAGCGGAGGTTAGGTTGGTAAACACTACTGAAGACTGAGAGAACACATTCGGCGGTAAACACACACTGTGTACAGGAACGGCAGTAGAAGCCAATGGTATAATGTCCAGGACTGGCGGTGAGAATGTTTGTGGCCCTAGGTCACGTACAGTGGACATGGGTGCATCCGCATAGTGCGGAGAAGGTGAGGCCCAATGTGGCGGTCTAGGTGATGCTGCAGAGACATCAGAATCAGGCAGTGCTGTAAGACAGGGCAGCAGTGTTGACGTCACAGCGGGCGACTGGAAGGGGGGCTGCTGAGGTTCGGAAGTCATGAGCTGCGGTGAACAAGCCTGGCTGCGCTGTGATGCAGGCTGTTGAGCATTTGGAGAACCAGAGTCTGTAGGAACTGGAGTAGTCGCTCTAGAGTCAACAGAGAGCATAGAGGATACAAGCTTAGCTACTTCGAGTTCAGTCTCTTCTTCTTGAAGCTTGCGCTGTCGTTCTAGTTGTTTCAACAGGGCCTCCTTTGCGGCTAGCGCTTCTTCTTGCATGTGTTGGGCTTCTTTCGCTTGTACCTGCAGTCTTTGGTATTCCAGATCAATCAACGAGTCCTCTACTACTTGCTGCCTTAGACTATCATACTGTCTCTGTTTGATCTCCTCCAACATAGCAGTCTGGACGTTAGAGAGCTCTGGTGGGATGTAAACGCCAGCGGACGTAATGGAACGCCTACTTGTCCTAGATTGAGAGCTAACACCACTACAAGACGTTTTTCTCGAACTGCTGCGGAGCTGACTAGGACAGTGAGAGGAAGCCTTTGGAGGAAGGTCATCAGCAGGGTGGTAGCTAACATCATAATCATCCAGATGTGTAGGCAGATTAATCTTGCGTCGAGGTCTGGACGTTGTCTCAGATAGGTCACTTGCTGCTTTGTCCATATTGGTTCAATCTTGCTCTCAATCCGGCTCGAAGGACCATTTATGTAGCGAAACCGTGCTACAACTTTATAATACACTGATTGAGACGGCCAAATATGTACGAGATTCCGGTCAGAGAATCATGGGTCGGAGAATAGATTCTTCACAAAGATGTATTTATTGAACCGTCTTTCGGTTGTCATTTGAACCAGTTGTTCTTAGGCAATGATGTCTGTATTAATGGTCTAAAGCAGATCGGCTGTCCTGCACAATTCATCTCCAACCCTAATCAAACACACCTGAAGCAACCAATTAAGGTCTTCAGAGCACGTCAGGATCACTTGAAAAAATTAAAGGCAGGTGTGTTTGATTAGGGTTGGAGATGAACTGTGCAGGACAGTCGATCGCCATGAGCAGGATTGGGCACCCCTGTTCTAAAGGAACAATAAAGAAATATAATTACAATCATATTCTGAGAATCATTTACACACTAGCATAATAGTCTAACAAATGCAATAAACAATGATTAACACTCAAGTCTGCATCCTTAACGGTAATAACAACCTTATCAATGTAAATATTTATGATAAACTGTACAATGGTACATTAATAATGTAAACACATTGGTGACGCAGTTTAGAATACTGCCGATGCTAATACTGATTAGCGTGTTTCTCTCACGGCAAATTACGGCCGCTACGGCGCTCCAAACTCGCCGATGGTAACCGCGGAACAATCGCGGGACATCAATAACATTCATTCAATAAACATAGATATGCAGATGTACTTACATCGAGGCATAAACACATTATACAGAACATAAACAAGCGTACAGAGATGAACATTCCCCAAACTGTCTTCCTGTGTGTCCCACTATAATCTGTCCGTGTGGCCAACAACTTTGGTTCCTAAGATAGGTTTTCGTACACTCTCATTAATAACATTTTGTATGTTTTCTTATTATAAAGTCACATATTGTATCTTGGAGCGCTGGCCTGACCACGAGCACAGTGGCTGAATGCAAAGCCGGTATAATGAAGCCTTGCCGGAATATAACACATGATTTCTGTCTCCTGACTATCATAGCCTGACTAGCCTGTCTCCTGTGCTCCTTCTGCAGGTGTACCAGATGGACACGGGCCACTATCTCTGCAGGAACAAGTACTACGGCCGGGGTCTGTCCACCGAGGGCTTCCGGCACGCACTCTTCCAGTTCCTGCACAACGGGACGCAGCTGCGCAAGGACCTTCTTGAGCCCGTGCTGAGCAAGCTGTGCAGCCTGAAGCGTGTGCTGGAGCGCCAGGCCTCGTACCGCTTCTACTCCAGCTCTCTGCTCATCATCTACGAGGGCAAGGACCCGGAGTGTGTGGACCCATCGGAGGAGCCCCAGGCCTCTCAGGACAAGCCTCGGGCGCTGAGTGTGGACGTGCGCATGATAGACTTCGCCCACAGCACCTTCAAGGGTTTCCGGGACGACCAAACCGTGCACGACGGCCCGGACCGCGGATACGTGCTCGGACTCGAGAGCCTCGTCAACATTTTGCAGCAGATCCGCGAGGAGAACCAGTAGCCGACAGTCCGACATGCACAGCTACTCCCTCCAGGCTGTTGCCGTTCTCGTAGAAAAGCAACGATGTTTATAAAGATTGCACATTACGCAAACCTAAAGGTGTGTTTCTTTTTCTCAGTTAGTATTTGAGCCATGAGGGATTGATGTACACCAGAAGTGAGGCAGGGTCTGGACTGTCACGAGAGTCTGCCTCTCTTCAACAGGACATGTTGTGTTTGTCACGGGGACTCATCGCCATCATGTGACCGGCTGAAGAACTGCAGTCGTGAACCAGGAGCTCAGGGCACGTCCGCTGTCAGGGTCTCTCTTCAATTGTGTGTGTGTGTGTGTGTGTGTGTGTGTGTGTGTGTGTGTGTGTGTGTGTGTGTGAGAGAGTGTGTGTGTGTGTGTGTGTGTGTGTGTGTGTGTGTGTGTGGTGAATCACAAGACGAAATGCCCAGGTCACATTTTACCCAAAGTTCACAAGAAATCATGAAGCCTATTTTAGGACCTTTAAGATTTGTGTGCCATTATTTTAATGATAAAGGAAGCATGAAAGCATTAAATCTTCCAGAAACACTGATTTTGTTTTCCATTTCTTAATATATTATAATTATGCTTAATTATGAAAATAATGTCACAATGCAAGCACAATCTTACTGGTTTTGAAGCTGTCTTCATGCTAGTGTTGTTTCTTGTGCTGTTTGTGGTGAAGTATGAGCTGAACTCCAGCATTTCTCCAGGAGGGTTAAAGGGAATCGCTGGTTAAAGCTTTACTGGAGGAGTCGCTGGTTAAAGCTTTACTGGAGTCGCTGGTTTAAAGCTTTACTGGAGTCACTGGTTAAAGCTTTATTGGAGTCGCTGGTTAAAGCTTTACTGGAGGAGTCGCTGGTTAAAGTTTTACTGGAGTCGCTGGTTAAAGCTTTACTGGAGTCACTGGTTAAAGCTTTATTGGAGTCACTGGTTTAAGCTTTAAGCTTTATTGGAGTCACTGGTCGCTGGTTAAAGCTTTACTGGAGTCACTGGAGTTAAAGCTTTATTGGAGTCGCTGGTTAAAGCTTTACTGGAGTCGCTGGTTAAAGCTTTACTGGAGTCACTGGTTAAAGCTTTACTGGAGTCACTGGTTTAAAGCTTTACTGGAGTCACTGGTTTAAAGCTTTACTGGAGTCGCTGGTTTAAAGCTTTACTGGAGTCACTGGTTAAAGCTTTACTGGAGTCGCTGGTTTAAAGCTTTACTGGAGTCGCTGGTTTAAAGCTTTACTGGAGTCGCTGGTTTAAAGCTTTATTGGAGTCGCTGGTTAAAGCTTTACTGGAGTCGCTGGTTTAAAGCTTTACTGGAGTCGCTGGTTTAAAGCACTCTTCTCTGAGGACAAGGTGATGGATCTGGCCTTATGGCAACAGTTGAATGGACAGCTTCGTTATGTTCGTCTCTTTAACCAGTCAGGTGATGTGTGTGTGTTTTTGGTAGCTATCTTACTCTGTACATTTAGAGCAATCATTAAATTGAACAGTTTTTACATATTTGTTGGGATAGTATATTTGTAGTCTTGAATTTAGATTGTGTTACAAAGTCTTTCCCTGTCAGCAGCGAGGTTATCATCACAGAAGAAAACCTCACTGCAAAATACATAATTTTCTTAATCTGTCGAAATTTTTAAACATCCTTAAAACATTGAAAAGCAAAATTGTGTACGGTATTAAGATTCGATTACAGAAAAAAAAAAAGTCTCAAATTATTTCCTCACTTCATTGGCTAATCTTGATTTAAGCAACCAAAAAAATATGATTCTTCTTTAATATTTGAAACAATGTTGATGCTTCTCCATTTCTTGCTTCAGGCATATTTCGATATTTGTGCTGAAAAACAGACGAGCTGATTAAGAAACTTATGTTTGTGCTCACTAACATCTGCACTGTACATTATTATAAACATTACAAGAGCATGTCTTTCCTTTGCTTTGGTTTTGGACTTGTGTTTGAACCGATACACAGTGATGATTTGCCATCAGCAGATGTAGCGAGTCGTCCCGAGGGTTGGTGGACGCGCTCCGCATGTTCTCTGGCTAGATCCTCCATTATTGCACTAGTGTCGCCTGCCGCTGGAACACGGACACTTCTCTGCGTCCTCTGGGAAACGACATCACATCCGCCCGTAGCAGCTGAGCTATATCCTGTAATAACTGTTGGTCCGTCCGTCCTGTCCTACATTTAGTGGTCACATGTGGTGTATAAATCCTAAATCAACATGGCATCTATGCGGAGTTGTGCCGTAGGGATGTGTGTGTGTTTAGACGTGTGATTTTGGTCAATAGCCATAACTGGGACGTCCAGGAGTGTATTAATGTCTCATCACACCAGGGCATTTCTGTACCGCTGAAGGGAAACGCTTGAAGAACAAACGCCACATGCGTGATGTGATGTGTTCTCCACAATAAATGAGCAATGTACTAAAGTTAGAAAACATAATTACTAACATGATTCAAGTGTAGCTGGTTTGTGTATCTAAAGCTTTCTTTTGTGCCGAGCCGTGAGATTCATAGATTTGGCATAAAAAGAAAGAATATTATTATTACCCCTCATCCTGAAAACGATCCTTTTATCTTTATTGTTGTTGCATGGATGGGTATTTTTTTAAGAAAAATATATGACAACTTTGAATGTGAGATATAAATTGTTTATTTAAGTAAAGTTGTCTTGTCTCTTTAATGTTTTGTTGCTGTTTTGATTTGACCAAAAAAAAAGCAGAACAATGATTTCTACAAAGCAAAATCACCAGATAATGAAAGAACACGTGAGTCTCAAGCATAGGGTACACTTCACATCACATTCATAACAACAATATGCTTTCTCAATAAAACAACTATTGGTTTCAGTTTATATATGTTATCAGTGTATCGGATCTGCTAGTGTCAAAGCTTAATCATTTAACACCATTTTGATATTGCAACAAAAAGTTTGTCACCTGTTACGTGACAACCGACTACACAGACAGACACAAGTACACACTGACAGTCACTACACACAAGTGTAATTTCTAATGTAAAAAAAAATATGTTAAAACAACGTTGACAATCACAGTAACCGTTGTGTAACAGTGACAATGATAGTAAAAGTTGACAATGACAATAGCAGTTTATGCTAAGGAACAGTTGACATTTTGCTAGCCTCCGTACTCGCCGTCTTTATTCACTCACGCCTTTTATGAGTTTATCAAACAACTGTGGTAAGTAGTGATCAAGTCAACAAACACTGTGAGTCATGTCTTCTCCTCTTATTGTCACTTGCACTTCATGTAACGTATAGCGTAGCTTTCTCTGTCAGACTGGCTAAACCGACCGTCTGCTAGCGGCCTCAAACTCCCAAACCCAATTAAAAATGTAATTGATGTTCAACAAATAAAAAACAGATATAATACAAATGAGCAAATGATAAAGCTTGGGTTGCTGAATATTCGATCTCTTACTTCAAAAGTGCTAATAGTTAATGATATGATTACAGATTATAACCTAGATGTGCTGTGTTTAACAGAAACCTGGCTAAAACCAAACGATTACATTGCTTTAAATGAGTCAACCCCACAAGATTACGGTTATAAACATGAACCTCGTCTGAAACGCAAAGGAGGAGGTGTTGCTGTAATTTATAGTAATATTTTCAAAACCACTAAGAAATCTAGTTGTAAATATAATTCTTTTGAAGTGTTGGTGCTTAATGTAAAAATATATAGTGTAAACGATAAATCACGTTTAAAATTTCTGCTGGCTACTGTATACAGGCCACCAGGGCACCACACAGACTTTATCAAAGAATTTGCGGACTTTCTATCAGAATTAGTATTGGCTGCAGATAAAGTACTAATTGTTGGTGACTTTAATATACACATAGATAATGAAAAAGATGCATTGGGATTGGCATTTAAAGACATTATAAACTCTATTCGAGTTAGACAACACGTGTCAGGACCGACTCATTGTCGTAATCATACTCTAGATCTAATACTATCACATGGAATAGATATTGATGCCGTTGAAATACTGCAACAGAGCGATGACATCTCAGATCACTATCTAGTCTCGTGTAAATTACACTTAGCCAAGGCTGCAAAGCCGACTCAGTGTTATAAATATGTTAGACCGATCACTTCTGCCACTAAAGATTGCTTTATCAATAATCGTCCTAATCAGTTTCATCATCTCAGCATCCCGGATAGCTTAGAAGAACTTGATATTGCAACAGAAACTTTTAACTCTCTCTTTTCCAGCACTTTAGACACAGTTGCTCCGCTGCGCTTAAAGAAGATTAAAGAAAAGTCCAACACCGTGGCACAACGAGCACACTCAGGCCCTTAAGAGAGCAGCCAGAAAAATGGAGCGCAACTGGAAGAAAACAAAACTAGAGGTGTTTCGGATTTCATGGAAGGAGAGCTCGATTGCTTACAGAGAGGCTTTAAAAGCTGCTAGATCTGCTTATTTTTCAACCCTATTAGAAGAAAATAAACATAATCCTAGGTATTTATTTGAAACAGTGGCTAAACTAACGAAAAAGAAAGCTTCAAGCCCAGGAGTTTCCAAGCAACACAGCAGTAATGACTTTATGAACTTCTTCACTTATAAGATCGATAATATCAGGGACAAAATTATAACTATGCAACCGTCTAATACAGTATCGCATCAGGAAGTGCATTGTAGTCTCCCTGAGGGAAAATTTGATTCATTCATTGCTATAGGAGAGGAAGAATTTTGCAAACTCGTCAAATCATCTAAATCGACAACGTGCATGTTAGACCCTATACCGACTAAGCTGCTGAAAGAGATGCTTCCAGATGTCATAGATCCTCTTATTAAAATCATTAATTCATCTTTGTCTCTAGGATGCGTACCAAAAACTTTTATTGAACCTCTTATTAAAAAAAAAACTTAACTTGATCCTACAAAACTAGTCAATTACAGGCCGATTTCGAATCTGCCTTTTCTGTCAAAGATATTAGAAAAAGCAGTATCCTCACAACTGTGTTCTTTTCTAGAAAGAAATTATATCTGCGAGGATTTCCAGTCAGCCGGATCCGGGCCGTGTCCAGATCAGATGGAGGACCGGCTCTAGACACGACCACAACGCATCCCTGAAGTGTCAGCAGAGATTGTGTCCACTAGACTCTCCCTGTGAAGGCCTTAATATTCTGATGTTCTGATCCGATCTGACCTCTGACCTGTAATGCTCCTGAATCATGATCACACACTGTGGGTTCGTTGGCCAGAGGAGAACTGAGCGACTGCGTCTGGTTTCTCCCGAGGTTTATTTCTCCATTCTGTCACTGATGGAGTTTGGGTTCCTGCCACTGTCGCCTTTGTCTTGCTTATCAAGGATATTCAATATTCAACAATATTATTGATCTCCTGCATTGACAGCATTATATGAGAACTGACCTGAGCTGGACGATGACACCACGGTTTTCTCCAGAGCTAAACTAAATTAACATTTAACAGAAATGACCCATCACTGAACTGACTTAAGCCGGACTGTGACACTTAATTCTTCTGGAAACTAACTTTGCTGCATTATTTTCCCTGTAAAGCTGCTTTGAAACACTCTGTATTGTAGAAATTGTTTAAAAAAAGTACTAATCTTGGAATTTTTATTTATTTAATATCAGATGGTTCAAATTTAATTTAATAAATCAACTTTTTAATCCAGAAAAAATAAATATATAAATTAAGGTGACTTGACTTGAATTGAAAGTCACAGTAGTTTACTGAAGTAAAACATGATTGACAGTCACAGTAGTTTACTGAAGTAAAACATGATTGACAGTCACAGTAGTTTACTGAAGTAAAACATGATTGACAGGCACAGTAGTTTACTGAAGTAAAACATGATTGACAGTAGCAGACGGTTACGGTTGATGCAAATAACCCAGTTGACAATTGAACAATTTTGCCTCAAACTTTCAATGGCAGGTCCTGTCTGGCCAACCAAATGTTATTTTCTTGATCAGGTTAACTTCACATATTAATATTAATTTGAAATAAAAAAATCATACAAACATTGCAAACCTCATCCTCTCCCTCTGTTGTTATTGCAATAACCCGCTGTCAATCATCCATCATCCTCTGAGTCTGCATTACGGAACAAACAATGCTCACAACATATTTGATGGGCAATTAATATACTCTCCTTGACAATCGGCCATTGAAGATAAAATATAGAAAAAAATAAGAAAAAATATTTTGTCACAGAAGAATTTGAAATAATTTTTTGGCAAGGTATTTAGATTGTTGAAATACATTTATTTTTATATTAATTTATAATCTTGCCTCCCCAATGTGTTGCTACCTTGCCGTGGTGGGGAGGCTTGCGTGCCTCCGTGACCCTGAGGGCTATACCGGCGGGGGTAAGGCCCCTGGCAGGTTCAACCATGCCGGGCAGGACTCATTGGTAGAGGACAGACGAAGAGCAGCACCTGGTCCTCCAGGTTGGGGGTTGGGCGTGAGGCCAACAACCCCACACCAGGAAAAAGAATAATGTTACAGATTCGCAAACAAGAAATTCAAAAGTAACTAAGGCCCTGGGAGAGGATGGACCCATAGCTGGAGAAAGTATGACGCCTAGTAGGGAAAGTCTTTTGGAAGCTACTAGGCCAACAACCATCATCTCCACCAGGACCACCACTAACATCGGAAGATGGAACGTCAGAACCATGTTTGAAACCGGCAAAACAGCTCAAGTGGCAGCCGAGATGAGACGCTCCAATCTAGATCTTCTGGGAATCAGGGAGTCTAGGTGGATAGGCGCTGGTCAGAAGAAGCTAGCAACAGGGGAGCTGCTGCTGTTCTCAGGCCACGAGGAAGCAAACGCACCCCACAGCCAGGGAGTGGCCCTGATGTTGGCAAAGATGGCGCAGAGAGCTCTCATTGGATGGGAGGCACATGGCCCACGGATCCTCACTGCCTGCTTCCGCACAACGAACAGGAGGATCAGCATGGATATCATCCAATGCTATGCCCCAACCAATGACAGCGAAGAAGACGTCAAAGAGGATTTCTATAACAGGCTTCTGACCCTCATCAAGGCATGCCCAACACAAAACATCATCGTCACCATGGGTGACTTCAATGCCAAGATCGGCAGTAACAACCAGGGGTATGAGCAAATAATGGGAAAACAAGGCTTGGGGGAGATGAATGAGAATGGGGAGAGATTTGCCAACCTATGTTCAATTCAATTCAATTCAAGTTTATTTGTATAGCGCTTTTCACAATACATATTGTTTCAAAGCAGCTTTACAGAAAATGCATTTCAAAAATATACATACAAAAATACAGTTAGTTAATCATAAAATTTAGGGCATAACATATCGCCGGCGTTGGGTCGTCTCTTCACAGGCGTCGAGTCGTCTCATCACAGGCGTTGGGGCATCTGAAGTCTCCATGAGAGGCTGGATACATAACTGGAGCTGACGAACTCTATTTGAGTTATAGGGACAGGAGTCCCGAGATAACAAAAAAGGCAGATGGGAAATAATTATCGTAGCTGCTGTTCATAATATGAATGCATTTGATCTGATTTAACTGTAGTATAAAAGGTATGAGATGCATCATGTGAATGCTTGGCTAAAGAGATGCGTCTTTAATCTAGTTTTAAACTGGGAGAGCGAGTCTGAACCTCGGACAATATCAGGAAGGCTATTCCAGAGTTTAGGAGCTAGATGTGAAAACGCCCTCCCTCCTTTAGTGGACTTAGATATCCTAGGTACGACCAGAAGCCTCGAATTTAGAAAGGAAGAACTATGTACCACTACCAACCTAGTCATAGGCGGGAGCTTTTACCAACACAAACGAAAGCATAAGGCTACCTGGGTGTCACCAGACCTGATGACGGAAAACCAGATCGACCATGTATGCATTGGGAAAAAGTTCAGAAGATCTCTTGAAGATGTACGGGTCAGAAGGGGAGCGGATGTTACATCCGACCATCATCTACTGGGCGCCAGCATGAAGCTCAAGCTGAGGCGGACCTGGACAGGGCGATCCAGTCAACGGCAGAGGTATAACATCAGTTCTCTGAAAGAAACAGCCAGGCTAGAAGTGTTTCAAAGCACACTCTCTAAAAAGGCCCAGATCCTACAGCAGCGGATCGACAGAAAGACCATGGATGAAAAATGGCAGAGCATTAAAGAGGTAATAACATCAACATTTAAGGAAGTGCTAGGTAACAAGAAGCAGGGGCAAAAAGAATGGATCTCAGTGGGGACCTTAGAAAAGATCCAGGAGAGGAAAAGGAAGAAGGCAGATATAAACAGCACTGGCAGCAGAGGCAGAAGATGCGGCCCAAAATGGTAACATGAGAGAGCTGTATACAAACATCAAAAAGCTCTCAGGTAAATTCAGCCAACCAGAGAGGCCAGTTAGAGACCGAAAAGCTATTCCAGGGATAGAACAGCAAAAGCATAGATTGGCAGAGCATTTCGAGGATCTCTTGAACAGACCTTCTCCATTAAACCCAGTAAATAGCCAGCTGTGACCTTCCTATCGTTTGTGGCGTTCCATCAAAGGAAGAAATGTATACGGCTATCAAGCAATTGAGAAAGGGGAAGTCAGCCGGGCCAGACACCATTCCTGTAGAAGTTTAAAAAGTGGACGAAGTGACCACTGTGGAAATGCTCTATCCTCTATTCCAAAACATCTGGGAGGAGGAAGACATCCCAATAGTGTGGGAGGAGGAAGACATCCCAATAGTGTGGGAGGAGGAAGACATCCCAATAGTGTGGGAGGAGGACTATCTCATTAAGCTCCCAAAGAAGGGTGATCTTAGTTCCTGTTCCAACTACAGGGGGATAACACTGCTGTCAACCCCAGGCAAGATATTTAATAGAGTCCTCCTAAACAGGATAAAAGATGCGGTCGACCCACATCTCAGAGACCAACAAGCTTACTTCAGGAAGAGTAGATCCTGTACTGACCAGATAACAACTCTGCGGATTATCCTTTGGAGTGGAACTCACCTCTCTATGTCAATTTTATTGACTATGAGAAGGCTTTTGACAGTGTGGATAGGCGGACTCCTGGAGTCTGTTGAGACACTATGGGGTACCAGCAAAGATCACTAACATCATCAGGAACTCATGTGAGGGAATGACCTGCAGAGTGGTACATGGCCAGCAGTTTACCGATGCCTTCCCAGTGCGAACAGGGGTGAGACAAGGATGCCTATTGTCACCCTTCCTTTTATTGTTGGCAATAGATTGGGTAATGAAGACATCAACTGCCCAGAAGAGGAATGGCATCCAATAGACACCTTGGACACAATTGGATGACCTCGACTTTGCTGATGTCCTGGTACTTCTTTCCCACACCCAGCAACAAATGCAAGAAAAGACCAATATCATCACAACTCATTCAGCAAGCCTTGGACTCATTATGCACAGAGGGAAGAGCAAGATCCTCAAAGTCAACAACAACAACAACACGGCTCCCATCAGGCTAGACGGAGAAGCACTAGAGGAGGTGGAAAGCTTCACCTATCTTGGCAGCGTAGTCGATAAGTTGGGAGGGACAGAGGCGGATGTGAAGGTGCGGATTGGAAAGGCAAGGGCAGCTTTCCACCAGCTGAAGAAAGTCTGGGGATCCTCTGAGCTGCCTAGGAACACCAAGATTAGGATCTTTAACTCCATGATAAAGCCTGTTCTACTGTACGGTGCAGAGACCTGGAGAACAACAGTCACTACCATGAAGAAAATCCAGTCCTTTATTAACACCTGTCTCAGACGAATCCTAAGGGTGCGCTGGCCGAACACCATCAGTAACCTGGAGCTGTGGCAGCGAACAGGACAGCAGCCTATTGAGGAAGAGATCCTCCAGAGACGCTGGAGATGGGTTGGCCATACCCTTCGCAAGCCTGCATCAAGCACAGCAAGACATGCCCTCTTCTGGAACCCACAGGGGAAAAGCAGGAGCGGCAGGCCAAGGAACAGCTGGCGCCACGACCTGGATCCAGATGTGAAGAGGTCTGGCCACACATGCGGACAGTTGGAAAAGTTGACCCAGGACCGGGTCGACTGGAGAACCCTTGTTCGTGGCCTATGCCCAAAGTTGGGCGGAAGGCTTAAGTAAGTAAGTTATAATCTTGCCATATGTATCCATTATTTTGAACTCATTTCAATAAACGGACACTGAGAAAACTAATTCAGGACATACAGGCAGTTTCAGCATATCATATTGGTGTGAGATTATAGCGTTATTCATTTAAAATACTAAATCAACTATTATTTAAAATTTAGATTTGACAGTTTAGTTGACAGACAAAGACAAATTATTATATATACAGACTTCTTATATACAGCCATTTAATATACCGTATACTGTACATATTTATGTAATGCTCAATTAACCTGTAGGTTTTAATGAATAATGAAGAATCTGAAATGTAAATTTATCTCATGGAATTATATAACACCATTAATTATTATAATTAATAAAATAAAAACATGCTACCCAGAGCATTTTGGTCCATCTTACCCCCAGAATGCCCCACAGATGCTGTTATTGAGGGAAATGACTGACAGGTGCGTTTATGGCAGGACATTTTATCTTTTAATGCTGCAGTTTGATTACCCATAATTATAATTCAGCACACACATAATAATAATTATGTAGATTTTCTCTCATTTGATTGGGAAGAAAGATTTGAGATATTTGTATGACATCGTACAAACACAAAGATAATGACTAGACCAAATAATATTTTCAAATATATGAATTGCTCCTGTTCCTATGTTGTGATGAGCAATGGAAGAGCAGCTTCACGTACACACACACACACACACACGACCACACCACACACACACACACACACACTGCGTCTAAAACTGCTGGATCCACACTTCAAGATCTTACTTCACAACTAAGATGTGTTCTATAATGCACTGTAGATTTATTCTTCCAAATCTATAAACCCGTTCAGGTGAGAAGGAAGACGTTCATTTGATGGCGATTACAGTTCATAACACGTGTGTCTGAAGATCAGTGCGTGCGCCAGGCCGTAGATTATTACACACTCTGGAACACTTTTTTTATTACTTAAAATCTCATAATTTCTACCATGAATGCCATAAGTTTGACTTAAAATGTCATAGTTTATAACAACATGTCAAAATGCATACTTTTAATGTCATAGCTATGACTTTTTATGGCATAACTTCTGTAAATCAGATTTTTGACTTTTGACAATTTTGTAGGTTGTCCACTGAAACATCACATCATGCTAAATTAAACATGTGAAGATGGACAAAGACACGCATAAAAACAAATACCTAATGGTGCAATGTATAATATTTAACAGTTAATCTGGTTTAGATGATTTATTTTAGTATTATGTCTGTGTTGCAGTGACACCTAGTGGCGTAGATGCGACATCGACCAAAAGAAAAAGTTTTCAGTGATTACAAAAATACGCCGTCAGATATAATTGAATTATTATGATTACATTTGAATACATGATTAAATTAGGGCATCACTGTACTCACAAAAACATGGAGCGTGTAATTTATTTAGGCCTATATACATAATTATATAAAATTTGTTTACGACTATATATATAATTATATATAATATATAATATAAATATATAGTATATATATATATATATATATATATATATATATATATATATATATATATATATATATATATATATATATTGTATTTTATAGTTGTTATTTTTTTTCTTCTGGCTCTTATTCACTTCTGCGCCACGTTGTTATGAACTGATTGGTCCGTGTGTCATTTCAATGGGGGATTCTGTAGCCAATTTAAACAGTTCATCCATAATTTTGTTTATAATTACCTTTATAACGTATTTTGTCGTAAAATAAATGAATGCAAAATCCTCTTCAATCGTTTAAATGATGTTGGTACGTCGTAAAATCTACCGTACCAAACGGAAGACGTCCGGAGATTCCCCTCGCAGAAACTGGTACGGTCCATTGACCCGTGACGTCATGCCGCAGTGCTAGCTCTGGCCCCGCCCTCACGCTGCCTCGTCATCGCTGACTGTACGGAACTCAGCTCACTTCATGAAAGCTGTCAGACAGACACACACCATCACAGATTTTAGAGTTTATTTGTGAGTTTAAAATACATATTTTGTTGATGTACTGAGCGTAATCGTCAAGTAAGAGCAGCAGGTGAATCGTTTATTTGGGTGAGTTTATCATTCAATCAAATGAAACATGAGCTGTACAGTTTTACTGTGTAGTAATCATAATAATAGTAATAGTATTCATAATTTGTTATATTGTATTATTTATATGTAATATTTTTTTAAATAGGTAAATATTAAATGCTTAGAAATTCGTTTTTCAGACAAATATTATCATCATAATGTTTTTAATGTATGATTTGCGGTGGCGAGTGAATCAGAAACTGCATGAAAGTGTCCAGCATTCATGGCAACTCCTTCAGTACTGTTCAAAAGCAGACTTTACTAATATTAAAAACTGTGGAAATATTAATAATAAAGATTGCCTTGGTGTGCCCAGGCTTGACTGGTTGGCTAGCTCCTCATGAGAGAGATGATTTTCAGGTATTACAGGTGTGCTGCGTCACGTGGGTGTGTGTGCAGTGTTCACACAGGTGTCAAATACTTT
>JARPMJ010005445.1:0-62716 GCA_033366665.1 Phoxinus dragarum
ACTATCTCCAAAATAAAACGTGAACCCTGACTCTTTACCTTCAAAAGAGTGGGATTTCCTTTCACAAGGGCTTAAAAGGTGGGAATGAGGTGGAGAAAGCATCGCAAGGCTAATATGTGGGTTCCACAATATGAATTGTGAATAAGTGTAAATAATATATGTTTTTTAATGGGTAAGTGTGTGTGTGTGTGTGTGTGTGTGTGTGTGTGTGTGTGTGTGCGTGTGTGCTGAAATCTAATTCGTAATCTTAATTAAGAGGCGGTAAGACCCTGACCTCGATGAAGAGCCCTAGAGCTATTCACATGCTGCTTCCAGGGAAATAAAAAGAGTGATATTTACAATCTGTAAATAAGGCAAAGGTTTGAGTTATTTGTTTACATACTGTACAAACAACTAGTATAAGAGTGAAAGGGTGATTGAGAATAGATTGCGAAACAAAGCTTCTGAGGTTTCTAACTGGTCCAAGCTAGTTGTTTACACCATCTGGACCTGGTTTTCAGCTGGTTTCACCATAGACCCGCAAAACAAACCAGCTTGAACACCTTAGGCCAGAAACAGCCTCTATGCAAGATGCCAATAGAAATATCGCAGAAGCTTACAGTTTCTTCTTTTTATGCCATTAATTTGCTTTAAAATGTACACAATTTACGATAATTTCCAGATTAAAATGGAAAACAAATGCCACATTTTCAACGTGGACCCACCTGTATTTGCATTGAATTCTGAAATGAGTATGCATTCGTACACACATTTCAATATATTTCATACATAAACTATGTTTCAGGTTTTAAAATAATAGTTCACCCAAAGGTTCCAAAAGGGGGATTTCCAGCATCGCCATAGAAGAACCATTTTGGGTTCCCCAAAGAACTCCTTTTTCTTAGTCTGTAGAACATTTTGATTTTCTGTGGAATCTTTTTCCACTATAAATAACCTTTTGAGCAATGGAAAAGATCCATTGACGTTAAAGGTTCTTTATGGAACCATAGATAAATCTTAAATAAAGAAGTGAAGAAAATTCATAATTTACTCAAAACCCATATTACTTTCTTCAATCTAACACAAAATTAGTTATTTTAAGCAAAATGTCCATGTTGCTTTGAAAGTAAATGGTGACCACGGCTGTCAGTCAAGCAACACAAATTGAGGCTGTTCCTCACATAAAGCTATCATGTGGTTTCACAAGAGTCATGTGGACTACTTCCATGATGTTTTTTATGACGCTTTTTCTCTACAGTTCTTGGTCACCATCCACTTTTATTAAGCAGCATGAACGTTCCTCAGAACGTTTCGATTTGTGTAATAAAGAAGAAAGTCATACAGTTTTGATGAGGCCTTTTCTTTTAAACTGGTGTCAGTTGGTTTCCCAACAATAGAGACATAGAAACATAAAGGGACAGGTCACAGTTGACCAGCGAGAGTGTATTAACATGGCCGTACCGTGTAATTTGGTTTATGAGTCTGATAAAGGTCCATCGAGAGAAAAGAGAGATTGTGATGTCCTTGCTCCGTCTGCACAATATGACCACCGGATTCCATTTCAGTCGGTTGGACCGTAATAGCGCTCAGTGTGTTAAGAGCTATCAGAAATCGGCCAACACACTGTCCCTCCAGCGATCATTACGCATACGTCCTCACCTACACACCAGGTAACACAAACACACACTACAGCATGAAAAAAAACCACTTGGCCCTGTCAGATATGGGGTATTGGAGTCCGAATGAGGTCCATTTAGTCGGCAGTGGTCTTGATGGTGGTCTCCATCGCAGAGGTGAGGGCCGGCGCAGGGGAGAGAGTGTTTACCTACATCCCTTTATTACCATCTGCTTAATGGCCTATGAATGTCTCCATGGATACTCAAGAGAGAGAGAGAGATGGATGGAGGGACAGAGATGGCTCCGATCGGAAAGGTAGGCTCTCAGCGGGGAACTGCTGTGCGTGTGTGAGTGCGTTTGTTTTAATGCATGTGTGTGTATGTGTCCAGAGATACTTAGTGCAATGAGTGCAGTACTTCAAATGATTTCAGTTTCCAGTAAGTGCAACATCAAAAAAAAGAAAAAAAAGACGCGAACCAGTGGATGTGTGTGTTGAAGCGTGTGTGAGTTAGAGCAAGCGTGGAGGGTAAGCCTAGGTGTCGGGATGGGGAAGAGAGAGGTGGTTTAATGCAATAAAGCATGTTGTATTGACATCTCTGTTGTGTCTATTGATTCCCCATTATGTCCCTAACAAACCCGGGTGGACATTTTGTCATTCGCAATCACGTTAGCACTGGGACTCGCCGACGTTCCCGCTCAAATCCGATCTATACACACACACGCGCTCTCTCTTGCTGAGGACGGCAGGGCTGATCTTCCTTAATCAATACCTGTTTGAGGTTAAAACACTTTACGGCGCATCAAACTGTAAATTTGTATCAGTGTAAACACAGCTCGCCCGCGCAGACAGACACATGACGGAACCATCGAGTGACCTGATTGCATTTGACCTTTAACCTCAAGCAGACCCCTAAATTCTCCTAAAAAACAGTAACTACTTGTATCGCCCTTTCTGGATTTACACTGCAACATAAAACTATTTTCTGGTTTTGCCGCAGTGAATATAGGCTGTGGAAATATTTATTGCATAAGAATCACAAAAACCTATTAATCCATAAAAGTGACCCTGAAAAAGGTTTAGAGAATGCACAAAAAAAGAGCAATGGGTAACACTTTTTTTAATGTGTCCTTGTTACAGTGTAATTCATTATTTTAAGTACAAGGAACTTGGATGTTAAATTACAATCTACTGGCTTACTTTTTTTTTTTTATCTTGTATAACTTTAAGAGTAATGTAAAAACATATGTTGTCATAACTAATGATACTACTAATAATGAACATGAACATAACTAATAATTGTTTACAGTGTACTATAGGGTTAGGGTTTGGTTTAGGGTTAGTTGCATGTAATTATGCACAATTTATAATTACTACTACAGTAAACTATGTAACTTATGTAACAGACACACTAAAATAAAGTGTTACTGAACAATGCAACAATGTTGCTCACAGCACCAGGAAAACAACATGAAGAGGCCTAGATGATGGCGGACCCATTAAACCTTCCCGTGAACATCTCTATAAGCATTCGCTCAAGTGCTAAAACCCCACATAATAAAAGTCCAGAAGTTTCAGACCACAAGTTAAACATGGTTCTAAATTTCTCTTTTATTACAAATCATATTATCAGTATAATTCGAGAGATAAATCGAAGTCAGCTAGCATGGATTCCACAAGTTAACATGGCCAACGTCATGTTATATCATTGCTATATTTTGTGACTTCAAAATAAGTACAGACTATTAAATATATTTTACTTTCTTCCTAACTTCTTTGTATTTGTAAACTTCTTTGTAAACTTTTCTACAGGTGTAATTAAAAAAAATTAAAAAAAAATATTTTAAATGTCATCTCAGACTTTTGGACCAAATTGTACATCTTGATTTAACAGGCATGAACAGCCAATAAGGATAAGTTAAGTACGGGAAAAAAGTACATCTCTTTTCGGCCTCAATTACAGATGATAGACACTATAAAGAGCATTGGTTCTATTAGTAGCTATATTTACAACCAAGGCTTAGTAGAACCCACAGAACCAATGTGAGAGTGTGTTACACAATGCTGAAAATGTGTGAAATAGTTGATGCATATACAATTACAGGCAGGTCATTTAAAGACAATAATGTTTGCAATATGAAGTTTTGCTATTTACTAAAATGAACACTGATGCATCAGTAATTTGCTAGAAAATAGACGCTTCCCAACAGGCTACTCACTCACAGTTCCATTATAAATATAGTGTGTAGACTTTCCCAATCTCCATGACGCCAAGATTCTACAGTAAACACTCAGGGTAAAACCTGTAAGATATCTCCATGGTCATCGTCAGGAAAAACCTAGTAAAAACTTTGAACCAATGCCCTTCTGTAAGTAAGGCTGAACATAAATGTACTGTACTTTCCCTCACCCAACATAAAGATCCTCACTGGCTGCTCTGCTTGTCACTCTGACCTCTGCAGCATTAATGTCAGCTGTGGCGCCTGGTGTCCATTTTGAGTCTTATATTATCAAGGAAGTGAAAGGTATAACCTATGGCATTATTTCAAAATCGAAAAGGTTAAATTCTTGAAACCACACGGCAACCACACACCAAATACATTCAGCTCACTCTTCCAATTTCATGGAAATAAGTCTAATAAGTAAAAATAAATAAATAAATAAAATTAACACATCGAGTGATAATGTTATTTCAAAACAAACACTGGACACAAGTAGGTTACACACTTGATCAATGATGCCAGTAAAACATAACATGAAAACATCACATGAACCTGTTCAAAATAAATTTGCTGTAAAATTAACACTTGTATTCACTATTTTTACATTAAAACTTTTAACATTGTTTTTCCCCTGTAAATTGAAGAATGTCTACGTCCTAGCCAATATCATCTTTCTTTTATGCTCCCTCAATATCCTACCGTTCACTTCTGACATAAAAAGCCAAATCCTAACCAACCAGCCTCAAACTAGCAAGCCAATACAATTTTAACACTACCTGCATTTCAAAAAAGCACATCACCATGTGGGCCCATTATGTGATGCAGCTGACGAAAGCTTAACGTCTGGCTCTTTGCTCATTTTGGCGCCAGTAATTAAAGACTCTCCTTTCTTGAGGTGTAAACCTTTTTCAGGGCAGATGCCATATTACATTTTTGAGAATGAAAACGAGGCTGTGAGAGACACACTTAATTTAATTGGTTGTATTATTATTATTATTTTGACGTCAGTCGTCCTGCGTATAGGTCTACAACAACGAAAATAGGAAAAAATTAACTTTGGGCCCAACCCTTTGAGGGAAATACGTGTGTCCCTCACAGCCGCGTTTTCAATAACAAAAAAAGTACATTGAAAATAAATATGGCGTCCAATCTCAATAAGGTCTAGTGTTAGCCTATCCACTTTCTAGTAGCATATACCATTTAGAGTTAAAGAAAGACAGAAAATTAGTTTTAAATCTCCTTGTTTACATTTTAGTCGTTGTGTGCGGATGTGCCACAAGGTGACAGATGATCTATAAATGGCGTATACGTTTAATCCATCTGCTGGTTGGAAAATTTCCGCTTCGTTGAATGCCAGACGTTGCGCGCACACGTTGCGCGTACCCGCCCCCCTCACTAATGCAGCACTTTAGAACCAACACTCCTTTATGCCTACAAGAAAAAAAATACAATGTTCTTTCTTTTCACTAGCCTACAACTACAAATAAGAAGGTAATACTTAGCATTACAAAGTCATGTTACACGTTTAATGTAGCCTAAATAAAATTCAAAATAAAAAGTCTAGGCTACTAATTTGCACAAAAAAATAGTTAATTAAATTGCAAGCAGCTCCACAGAATAAGCCTATTATTGCAAGTGTTGTTTGAATACAACAATGCAAAGTCTATATAAAAGTCTAAAAATAAAAGTTCTTTCTGCCATTTCAAAGCTTTCTTCTTCGCTATACAGTCAGGTATTGATGACTTTAATTTGAGATTAAATGAAGCTAATTGCGTTATTTAACCCTAAAGTGAAAGCACTTAAAATCGACAAAAACATCAACAAATAAAGTGACATTCAGTCTCATCATTCTTAAACTTGTCGTTAAATTCACACACTCGCTCTGTCCTTTCCCCCCCCAGTGTCTGCTTGTATCGATCTCGGCGGAATCGATAAATTACCATGAATATTCCCTGAACCGGTCGTGAGAAGAGAGTCAGACGGCAGATGGAGCAGCAGATACGGGGAGGACAGGAGGATGAAAGAAGCCAAAAGAGGCCGAGACTAACCATTCAAACAAGGGCAATTATGGCCAGACGTCTTTTCACCTCAACTAGCCTTTATTAATACACTCAAAGTGGCACATTTTAATGACACATACACAACGGATATAAGTATATTTTGTAAGAAATAGCCTACAAAAAAATATGGATTTCATTCAGGTTGTCTGGGTCTGAACAGGTGTTTCGACTTCACATTTAGTTTTTTTCCCTTCAGTATTTAGGGGGAAAAGGTAAAGCTGTTGTGGACATTAACCAGAAGAAGGTAAAGGTTTCTCTTACCGGAGTTCCCGGAGCGCAGAGGCAGCGGAGACTTGAGTCGCCAGGCGCTGAAATCAGGAGCGGTTCTCTGAAACACTAACGGCACCGGCAAGGGAACAAACATGATCCGTTGTCGTCTGGGCTTTTCTTCTATGGTCTCTTGTGTTTGGCGCTTCTCTTGAGTTTCTTTTTCTTTGGTTGCTTTTTTGTCAAGTAGACTGTGTTTTGAGGTTGTTTCTTTTTGGTAACAGTTAATATTTGGTTTAGAATGTATAAGTAAACTGCTCAAGCTATCTTTACATTTTTGGTATTGTGTCTCTCAGTCATTAGCCTACTGCTTCCTCGGGGATGCTCTATCTCGGACTGACACACAGACGGATAGTCCGGATCTTTCAAGCGGTCTTAATATCGTCTAAATATATTAAAATAGTTATTGTTGTCACTTAACAATGCTTATCTGACAAATCCGTTAATCTAATCAGCAACTTTGAATAACAGGACGTTTAGACATACGCTAGCAAAAGTCTAACCGTTGGTTGAAACGGTAACTTTTTAAAATTCAAAACTCACTTGTTGTCGTAACTCATAAGATTTCCTGGGTTTTGCATATCCCGCGCGAGACCAGGTGTGCGGCCGGTAAACGTCACAATGGCCTTGCGCGCGCCGCGATCTGGTTCCACTTTGGTTTCGCTTTTTAAACAAATCTCGAGTCAAAATTGTGTTCACTTTAGTACAAAAACTATTTGGTTCATTACAATCAATCGCGGTTGCTGGCTTTTAAACGGTTTACAAAGGTTTAACAGGAATATTTGGTTTCTCTATTTGGTTTCTAGCTCTCCTACTGTGTGGTTTATCTCGCGCACCTTGCATGCATTTCAAGCAGCATATTATTATTTTTGTATAAAATATAAAATAATCGCTTAATATATATAAGTAATCACGTACGTGTAAGGCTACACAGCGGCTCTACACGCTCTCCCTTCGCTTCCACTCGCGAGCCAGTAATTAAAACGCAATCAATCGATAAATAAATGAATAAGCAACACTGCCTGGGCACGAAATGTTAAAACTGAACGAAAAGAAAACAACACGGTACCCGTTAAGCGGAATTCAGCTCTTTGGCTCTGTCCCACCATCCGTCTGTGTGTGCGTGTGTGTCCGTTACGATAGTCCCGTTATCTGGGAACCCCGGTAGCTTGCGAGCTCTGTCCGCCTCCCGGTACGAAAGCAACACTGAAACGAGAGGAGCAGCCGCTATACTCCCCCCGCCCCCCTTTCTCTCCCTCCATCCATTCCTCCCCCTCTCCCCTTCCCTTTTTTTTACTAATCCCATATAAGGCAAGCTATCCTGCGTATTGATCGCTTGATTACTCTTCATTATGATGACTCTGATGATCGCGGTGGGCCGCTGATCGATAGGCTTACACACATTCACAGAGTGGCTTACATCAGGTGATTATATCCTCATCTACATGCAAGTAGCCTATATGTCTGTGGAAAAGATACGGTCGATTTAAGCGACCATCCTATGGAGAAGCCATTGATATGTTATGGTGATTATTTAACGAAGCTGATTATATTGTGAATTGGCAACAAATATAAACCGATTATCGCTACCTCACAAAAGTTTCATTTGGTCTATTGCTAGGGTATCTCTCTCTCTCTCTCTCTCTCTCTCTCTCTCTCACCGATTCTACCTTTCATTCCCTCTTTCCGACACATTGAATGCTGTCAGTAATAAAGCTACAATCTATGCCGCGCACTTACACTCCAGATTATTGCCGACATAGATTTTTTTAAATAGAAAAATCTATACGCTAAACATCGCAGTCAATACGGGAAAAATCGAAAGCGCAGCGCTTGATCCCCCACCCCCAAACGCACACTCGCCCCGATCCTGTCTCTATCTATCTATCTGTCCATCTATTCTACTATATCCGAAGTCAGAGATTTGATATAGATCAATTATAATGTTATCATAAGAGAAAAAAAATACTTATAACTATATAGCCTACATTTTCTTAATTGATTTGAAAGATGCATTAATAGCTATTTGATTTTATTTGAAATCCCATAGCCTACTGTTTTATTTGTTAAAACATCATATTTTCCTGCAACACAACAGACTCACAATGGTTCCTTGAGCTTTATTGTCCCCAAGCACCCCCTCCATTTGACAGATGACATCCGCGTGTCCAACGAGGGAGAGGGGGGGAACGGAAGAAAAAAAAGAAGCGACAAGTTGTCCTTCACGAACCCCCCTCGCCTGAAAGGGCACGCGCTGCGAACCCCCCCATCCAAACTCCTTCCAGACAAAAGCAATTATTTCTTGTAGAATATAGTGTGTTTTGCGCGTCTATAACGCGAGAAGGAAGAAAGGTGTGCAGACTGAAACATAGT
Organism: Phoxinus dragarum; assembly: GCA_033366665.1. Lineage (NCBI taxonomy): Eukaryota > Metazoa > Chordata > Actinopteri > Cypriniformes > Leuciscidae > Phoxinus > Phoxinus dragarum. Next base: position 8,517 of record JARPMJ010005445.1, read on the forward strand.
TTCCAAATATGACATTTCCATTTGGTTACATTCAATGGTCAGCTCAGTATGTCCCTGAACACCAGTAGCCATTACGGCTGACATGTCATCATTTAAAAAAATAAAACTAAAAATCAAAATGCACAAAAAACTCCTTTCAGAAAATTTTTACAATTGCACATGTACTGTGCCACAACACAAAGACTTCAGTTAAATAGTTTAAGCACCTGCCACTATGTGTATAAAGTAATAAAGTCAGTGTAAAATTATTTAACATTATGCACATTTTTTTGGGCAGATATTAATATTATTTCATGGCCTCATTATCACTATTTATGTTGTTCTTGCTGTGATAAAAAAAGAAACAACTTGGCGATCAATAGAAATAATCATTACCCAGTGCACACATAAAAAAGAAACTTCCTCCTGTGTGTGACTGGGTGGGTGAACCAGACAGCGATAGTGAAAGAGTTCATCGTTAAATGGCAATGTCATGTTGACAAATGCGTTGGTTGAATTAAATTCTCGCTCATCAATAACAAGGCGCCCCAATCAATACCAGCTTACAATTATATCAACACCCCCTCTTGCTGTAACAAGCAGCTAATACTGTGGCTAGGACACATTCCCACTGTGGTGCAACCCTTGTACACACACACGGCACACAGAATACAATATCATTGTTTCTCACAAACACACACAGATACAAAAACAAACATTTCTCTTACACAAACATGTACAGAATATACTTTCTTAAACTCAGTCTTTGAGCACGTTACGCATACATCTCTTAATCACAATAAAAAGATGTAAAAATGATAAACTTTTACTATACTTCAGCCATCATCTGTTCAATTCCTGAATGATTGAGTTAGAAGTGATTCAAGCAGGGACTCGCACACTTTCTCTGTTCAGCTGATCTAATGATCAGTGCTGACATTTTGTCAATACCCAGCTCAAGCCTGCCAATACCCTTAATACAAATCCATCCTCTGCGCCGTAGCTCTCTTTTAACACACACGCAGTTGGGTAATAATTGCACAGTGCTAATGTTGTCTTCTCTTTATCACCAATAGACATAATCTTGTCGTCTTAACAGATAGCATGCTCATCAATGCCAGGTAATGTTGGGATTTGTAGTTCTTTATGATATTTCTTGTTTAATGGATTTATACTTCCCCTCCATCTCCTAATTGATGAATTGGCATTTTTGCACTGTTAACATCTGGGATGAAGGGAGAAGAGTAAGATATTCAATTACAGATGACGTTAATATTATAATGACTTGAAACATACCACAACGAATGTGCTTTACAATCTCAGATACAGTTTGACGTGCGCTAGGCTGCTTACATCCTTCTTGCATAGCCTTCCCAACACTCTTACAATATTCCGATTTCACACATTTGCTTATAGGGGCTAAAATTCACAAACAAGATTTTTTTATTTTTTATTAATGCATCCTTTACAGGACCCAACACAAAGAGTCTTTTCCATTTCATACAGATTCTACCATCATTCCACGCTATGCTAGCTTTAACACGATCAAAGACTTGGGAAACAGCAGCTGAAGATCCAGCAGTCAGCGCTAGTAAAAGACATCGACCCCCAAAGTGCTTGCGATGTGTCTCGCCCGCAGCGGCCAGCAGCGGCCTAATGCTATGACATGGACGGGGCTATCAGTAGTGCGCAGACTAGCTTGAGAGGGGGAGCTGATTCTGCCCCGTCAGAGGCCTGCTGAATATGTGATCCACCATTACAGCGGAAGAGGATAAAGCCCCAATACAGTCTCTGATCTTTATGGGGTGCCGAGTGTGTGTGTGTGTGTGTGTGTGGCTACGCAGAGGCAAAAGGTAAAGCACGCGTGTTATTGTGAGCATGTGTGTGTGGTGGTGTAAATATGTGTGTGCTTTTCTATGTCCATTATTTAGTAAGCGGATTTGTACTTATGCGTTAAAAATGGATTTTAAATTTCATAAATCAACAATTACATCGTGAAACCATTTCACTGAATAAAAACATTTAGAAAATTATATTTAATAAAAAATAAAAAAACACTAATATAAAGTAGTACTATAATATGTATTAATTGATATAATAATATTTAATGTATAATTTTAAAAGGTTATTATGCCGTGCACATTTTCAAAGTGTATGTTGTTGATTTAACTAATCAAACATAAGTAAACAATGACTAACCATATCAATAGAGCCACATTTCCATGTAATTCTAATAAGTTTTGAACTCCTTTTGAGGCTAACAATGACACACTTAACAGATTCCTCTCCTCTCTCTCTTTCTCTCCCTCTGTCTCGCCTTGTGCATTGAGACTGTGTGTGGGTAGATTTAGAACCGAGATCAATAAGAAATGTAGAAATCAATGCACTTAGCACTAGGAAATCAATGGGCCCTAATCGGGATGCCGATGGCACAAGTCAAAACAATTAAGAGAGAAGAAAAATGTTTAACAACCTCTACTCTCTTGCTTACACAGTGAAGACGAGAGAGAGAGAGAGAGAGGGAGAGAGAAAAAGGAGAACGAGGGGAGCAATGCCGATGAGATTACAGCTGGGAATCCGGAAGCTGAAAAGCTGAACATTGATAGAGGGAAGTGGGTGAGGAAAAGGGATGTATAGAGTCAATAAAACTGGTGGAGATGAAGAAAAAACAGAGGACTATGACATGTAATTATCCAGCAGTGAAGAAAAGCCAGAAAAAGCGGACGGGAGAGGGGAAGGGAGGAAATAATGAACGAGTTCCGGCGAGAGGACTCAATTATGGACGACGGCCAACCTAAATGGACCATCACACAACTTTAAATGGTGACTAAGCAAATTAGGGTGTCAAAGGTTAGCGCGCATATCCGTGGCCATGTTTTGTATGGGCGAGCGTAGCAGTTGGTTCAACGGTCCCATCAGATGGTCAAACACAGGGGCGCTCATCCATGGGTAAGCATGTAAACCTAGCTGTCAATCACAACAAGGCCCAATTACAGACGCACCTTGACCGAGCCGCATTCAGCCAATCAGGTGAGGCAGAGGCGAAGCAAAGCATGGGATAGCTATGGTGGCACAGGTTGACTAGGAGCGGGTGGGTTGTGATTTGGGGTCGATCAATGCCTGAACCCCATGCCGACCTCTACCTCATTCTTAAGGCAAGGGGGAAATCAATGCGGAAGGGTCTATGACTCCTGACTAGTGTATGGATTGGTGAAGTGCCAACTAATCAGCGACTTACTGAATGTGACATCACGCCTATTAACCTATTGATATGACACTTGGCAACATGAACAAACATGCACATGAGGCTACATATTCTCACACTTGACCGACATCAAGATACAGTAAACAAGAAAATACAGCATATTATTTTTAAATCATTTTTTTCCCGTCAAGTTCAAGAAATACATTTTTATACATATATAAAATATACATAAAATGCATTTAATTGCAATTGTTGGTAGCTAAGGCAAGTCTCAATGCAGACAAATAAATGGCACAGACAAAATGGAAATTAAACATAAAAGAGAAAGAACTGAGGAAAACAATGCACAAGGCACGAGAGGACAACTGCAGGGAGTGTGAGTGAGTGATAAGACGAAGGGGAAAAAAGGGGAAGAGGAAGCAAAGAAGGTTGTATCAAAGGAGGTTACAGCATTAGGGGCTCAAAGGCGAGGGGGGGATACCTCTGATATTTGGGATTAGAAAACATGTGGTGAAGTAGGCAGGGATTAAGCGGGAAGAAGGAGAAAGAAAGAAAAAGAGAGGGGTGTTTGGGGGAGGAGAAGTAACAAAACCTACAGGAGTGTAAATACTTAGTCTGGAGAATTCTATGGTTAGTGTTTTTTTCTTCTTCCTGGCCTTGCATTCCCTTGTTTGTGTCTTGTGTTTAATACTATATTAATGTATATATATTTTAGAGGCCTATACATAAAACCTATTTTTAGCCTATTTTTAAGGTGTATATTTTTGTTAATTGTTTGTGTATGTGTGCATGTACATAAGCATATAGATATATATAGCTAAGGTTGTAGCTGCCAGTGAAAATATAGCCTACACTTGAACTGAAAAAAGCCTGCAGTGTATTATTATTTTTCAACAGCTAGATGACAAAACTGACATTTTGTGAAAGGGAATCGTATTTAGCGCAGTCTTTATTACTGTAGTTTTCTAAAAAAGAAAAAAAGAAGCAAAAGAAAATGAGATATGCACCATCTCTCCTTATTATTGTATTAAATAAAAGTGCTATATTTTTAGAGGAGAACCCTGTGTAGATTAAAGTGCAATTCATGATGTGACATTTACTTAACATCCTTACACAAGCTTCTATCTCTTCTAGCTGGACATCTGTGTGTGTTTGTTCTTCTCTTCTTTCTCTTTATATGTGTGAGTGTGTGTGTGTGCGTGCATTTTGGGGCCGTGGGGGTTGATGTTTAGGCACTCTTGAAGGTTAGGTTCAGTGTCAGTGGTCAAGGTCAGGTGTTAATTCATGAGAGCGAGTGAGAGAGAAAGAAAGACGTATGGATAGAGAGTGAAAATTTGTTAATATAATAGGACAATGGCAGAACCTGACCAAAGGAAAATTCACACCTAAGACGACAACATCATGACTGTTAGATGACCAATCGTTTCTTCTTTCTTTCTCTCTATTTATCTATTTCTTTCTACCCCTTACCAGTTTGACCACAGGGGTCAGCCTGCAGCGAATGAGGTCATTCGTCTGGGATGAAATTGACCTTCAACCCCTCAACTTGATCGCTTGCCCGCATTCTAACCACCTGGACAACCAACCAGCACAGAGCTCACGGAGCGTGCGTGTGTGTGCATGCGTATGTGTGTTTGTCGCAAAGCAATCAAATCATTTTATTCATTCTGTACATAAAACATTAATGGATAAATGGCAAACCTTTTTTGGCAATATATTATCATTATTTTAGCTCATTCAAATGAACTTTTTGGATTTATCTATTCAGATTTTGTTTGCTAGTTTGAAGTAATACAGCAAAAACTTACACACACAAAAATTCATGCATGCACGCACACACTTGATTTGGTGTATACGCACACACAGTAAAGACAGAAAAAGCCAAGCAAAGCATCAGTGTAGGAGGTCAATACCTCACTAACTCTCCTCATGATGGCACATCAAAAAGTCAATGATCAGCTCAAGATAATCAAAGCTATTGATTACAACCAGACCAAATATGACATCCACTGCAGAGTACACACTGTTTCCTTTCTATAGGCCACGTGTCCAGCGAAATTCATTTAAAATAAATCACACCATGAAATATCATTACTTAATATCTACAAAAATTTACTTTTTTAGAGGAACATATTTTATCAAAATATTTAACTTTCATACATTTTCTATTATTTAGCCTAAGTATAATTCATATTATACACTTATATAAGAAAATAAAAATTATTGAATGTAGCCTAAGTCTTGGTACAATATTTCAAATAGCCTATTGGTTAGAAGTAGAAATAGCTATTTGAATATGGATATTTACCACAATATAAGGTCTATGTCTCTGGATGTCTAATATTTTATATTGTTTTGATGTGTATGCCGGGCATGTGCTTCTTCACTAATGAAATATAGAGCAATAAAGACAGAAGACGATGCGCGCTCTCGCGGCCAGTGAGTCAGGAGACTGACCAGCTGCCCTTTGACACCGAGGTCGCGAGCTAATGGGCTTTGCACAGCTTTGCACATTGTGTGGACAAATGGTATTTTTTAGCGTTAATGTCAGGGTTGTTTTTTCTCCCTTTTTATTTAGATCGCCAAAGCCTTTTGAACCATAAGTTGTTGTTTAAATTGTTGTGAAAACTGACAGATCGATATTTTGCAGCTTTTTGCTGAGGTGAGCGAAATTTTCTAAAATACCAGGGAAAACAACGAACCCGACGAGTCCTTATAGAAAGGTTCACACTCATCTATCCTCCCTTTTAGTTGTAAAATTCGAACGATATGTCCCACGCTAATATATTTATGAAATAAAATATATTGATATAGCATGAATATTGTATCACACTGATTTATCATTTAATTTATTATGCAATATTTCTACGCGATTTCGAGTTATTTTACATGAATTATTAAGATAAAACTTTACAAAATGTACATTTATTTTGTAGCATATGCATGCATATGATAATAAATAATTACATTTATTATATTTCTGTCTTAAAGTACCAAAAAAAAAGGAATGTGCAGAGTAAGGCAAATACTGCACCATTCCATAGATCTTCCATTTAGTTTTATTTTATCAACAACTGCACGTTCAGTTTCCTTTTAGTAATTCTGCCATTTGAAATAGATACATTTATCATACATTTAAATATACATTAAGAAATTAAACAAATTTTCAAAGCATGCACACGCATTAATAATAGCTCTTACCCGAGGTACACCTTTGCCTGCATTTAATAAGTGCATATTTGCATTTTTAAATTTAAATATCTAAAAGTTATTTCAGGTCGTAAATAAAAAGACTGCAGTAAATATTATTTCAGTTCTTAATCGAAATGTTGACGATTGAAGTCAAAGACAAAGGGATTAAGACACTAGAATTAATATTCAAGTTTGTACATACATTTGCGTTTATTTTACACTCAAGATTTTAATATGTTCGTTAGATTAAAGTCTTATGTAAGGCATGTTTACTTTTTGAATATGCAAAAATGCAAATATTTAAATGCATAATTAAACACTAAATGCAAATGCTTCCATATTATAAATTGTAACCATTTAGCAATATGTAACATCATGAACATCACACATCTAAGAGCAGTAAATACATTTGAAACAATGTAACACTAATATTTAAACTAAATAGTAAATTCGATTATTTACTTTTTAAGCACTGCACTAAATACCACAAGAAAATGGGCTTCGATGTATAGAATTAGTCAAATAAAACCTAGCAGACATTGGATTAAACAGCGCAATCGAAAACTATCAAATTATTAGATGATAAAAAAAGAAACATGCGCGGAATACTTTTTATTCCGTTATGAAATAGACTAGAGTGAACATAAGAAAAGTTTGGATATTGTATATTTGCTGAATAACATAAAGCTTAAGAAAAACCTTAGGCTACACACGTGTATATCTTTTTTCTTTTCTTCTTGCAGAAGTAATGGAAACGTCTGGTTAAATATCATATTCATTTAACAGGCAAACCATCTCTGAACAATTGAGGTTAAGACCCATCTTAAATCCGTGTTTTCCTCAAATTATGTCTTTATAATAACCTTACTTAACCCTTAAACGAATTGGTGGATGATGGCAAAATAAAAAAAAGAAAAGAAAAGAAAGAAAGAATAAAAGAACTAAGAAAAATGGTTAAGCATGTTTTAAGCGTTACGTAGGGTGAAGTCATGTAAAATTGGACCCTTTTTTGACAGTTTTTTGACACACAATGCTCAAATTTCTAAGATGCCATAAATGTACAGCTCTAGCCTACAAATATAAATAGTCTACGTTGCATCGTGAAGCCCTTTACACTGCCACTACAGCTTCATGAAGACAGACAGACGGAGTTTAAACCTGGAAGATGTTCACTGAATCTTTGTAGATTGTGTCAGCCAGTCTCTCTCTCTCTCTCTCGGTCTGTCTGTCTGTCTGTCTCTCTCTAGATAGAGAGATACCAGCCGCGCGCTCGAGACTTCAAACACGCGCGCGCTGGGAGGAAGTGTCTCTCGCGCCCCTCTCGACCTGTCGATATCCCGATGGCAGTTCGCTCTTTATAAAAGTCACAATTCCATCCTTTTAATTGATTTCTCATAATTAACTCAGTGTGTTCATCGATTTTCACTCGACGGCGCATCGGCCTCTCTATCCGGGAACACGTCGGCCGCGAACATAAGGCCTTATTATTTTGGCGTTAACTGAAGCCGAATAAATATTGACCACATTCAATATCAATTAAAGCCCAACGGCACTAAATAATCCCACTGTTCCTGCCACCGGGGTCCTCTCGACAGGTGGAGAGGTCGTCAAAATGGAGGGAACACGTGTATTTTAAAGGTGGATAGCGCGCTTACACACATTTTTCCTTTAATGATATCCTCTGTTTTGTCATGTGATGATAGATACATTTATAATAAATTAAAATTAGCATTAAGCAAATACATGAACATAGCCTATTCACAACATAAATGGTCAAAATATGCATGCCGGACATGCACACACCTTTATCTGACAAGCCATGTTCTATGAGAGAATATAAGGACCACACACACACACACACACACACACACACACACACACACACACACACACACACACACACACACACACACACACACACACACACGAAGACTTCAGATGCAAAAACCCTCTGACATTTTTCTTTTAAATGAGCATTTTACTGTATTTAATTTTATTCTTATCAGTGGCATTTTTAAAAATAAGGCATTTCTATAACTGAATAATAACCTTTTCATTGCCATTAAAGTGAAATTACTGAACCTAATTACATTTATATATATATATATAGATGAGACAATCAGCCAATGAGCATTTTTAAGCACTTCTCTTTCAATGTCAGTGATAGTTGTCCTTGATTTTTGTTAACCTCTTCTTAAAATTATAACAGTTCCTATTCAAGCTATTAAAATATATTTATCTGTGACCAGCGCGGTAGCTAGGGTGAAAGGTGGGAACGTTTCCTGGGGCCAGCAAGTCCAAATTTTATATTTTTCAAAAGGTAAAAATCCCAGAATCTCAAGCTATCGGAGACAAACCAGCTCTGAAATTCAAGAACAGAGAAAGACAGTGAGAGAGCAAAGCAAGGACAGGAGAAAGGTTTATCACAGCTTTATCAAACAGGCACCTGACAGGATAATGGTCACTAACTCAATGTGTAATTATCAGAGAGCGGGAGGGTCAATCTTGCACATACTCTACGCATCTATATGAAACAAAAAACCCAAGCTTAAAGCAACACTTCTTTGTCAAATGATGGTTGCATGTGCATTAAGTTAAATTACATTGATCAAATACAACATATTACTATTATTACACTGATGCATTTTTCCAAAAGGCAATTCCATGCTTTTAAATATGAAATTTAGTTAAGAACGTGGCAAATAAACCGGATGCCAAGGTAAAAGAGGCTGAATGGAGAGAAGCAACAGAAATGTTTGAAGGAAAGAAACGGTCAAAAAGAGGAAGGGAGTGAATAAAGGAGCTGAGAGGGAAAAAAAAGTGAGGTGAACAGAGGAAGAAATAGGATGGTGTAAGAGTGGATCAGAGAAAGAGAGAGGGGCGAAAGAACGCGGGTGGAGGGAGGGATGTAGAGGCCCCTTCTCTGTAGAATCAAACCCCTCATGAATTAAACGCTTTAAGGCTCTGAATAGGAGGCACGTGCAGGAGGCCTCCGAGAATAAAAAACGCTCACCCCATCTGGCTCTTTCAGGGAGAAAGAGTGAGCAAGAAAGAAAGTGGAAGATCAATGGGCGTGACATGGCGAGAAACCGATGGAACAACAACCAAGTGCGATATATTTGGGGGTTTGTGCAGGACTATGCAAAAACACAGCATTCAAAATATGGTTTATCAAAGAATATTTCATGTTATTAACATGAGGACACAAACTTGAACAGTTGTCATCACCAACCTTTAATCTGTGAGCGACCTTCAGACACTTTTCCCCTGCGTCCCTCACCCTCCATCTCTCCTTCTCTCACTTTCTCTTGTTGTACCCAGCATCCTGGCTGTTTCCATGACGACCGAGTAGATACTGATGGGGAAGAGGGGCACATTTGTGAGGGAGCCTGAGAGTTATTGAGAGTGGGACTCCACTTGACGGACATTGACACATTTCAAATCCATCATACATGACTTAATGGATGAGCTTTAGAATTCTGCATGTATGCACAGTTATATTATAATATGACTCAAATAAAACTTGCACAGTACTATTAGATATAATGTTTGCCTCTTAAAGTCATCATGAATTCAAAAGTGACGCTTCATCAGATTCATCGGTGCACTCTATTCCAAAGAAAGAAATCTAAATATGCATAACTTTATAAATTTCTTACAAATGGGTGAAATAAAATCTCTCTCCAATTTCTTTGTCATTAAATATCCTTCTTCACTTTGAAATACACATTATATACATATAAACAAATGATAAAATGGGTTGACATTTTTTAATTTGGACTTTAAGCTGGCAAAAGGTTTACAAACATGTTTCAACACCCCATTTCTTCTGGAAATATCATTGCATCGATCAATGACTGTAAAGTTTCCCAAAATGAGACTGAATACGTCATTTGGTACAGTTGCAGAAATGTATATGCCCAAAAAGATTAAATTATTATAGCTTGTAAAGTAAACCAATGAGATCTTTCTAATAGTACAGTTACATATAATGAGATGATACTTCACAAGACGATTTTTGAATGCTTAGTTTTATGAGCAAAGCTCTATTGTTTTTGTGGGGGTAAAACTTAATGCTGTGCAATAAAATGATGATCGAGAAATGTACAAATGATTTTTTTAAATGCCTGATTGTATTTGATATTTTAACATTTCTTAACATTCCGCTTTTCTTTCCAGTAAGTGTTCATCTTAAAATATCACTAACAATATAAAAGTTATTATGTATTTCAAAGCAAACGAATGAACTGAAGGTGGAAATGTTTAGAATTATAAGCTACTAAAAGGCCTTTTACTTGCTGAAAAAATGTAGTAGATTGTATTCAAGTTTTTTTTTTTTTGGCTAAGTTTTGGCCCTGCTGATAATTTACAGGCCTTAGAAATTTGTGTATCAAATATGGTACAGTAGGATATATATGGTTAATCCCAGTTAAGCTAACCTTTTCCTCAACAAAGAAAAGGAATATGTTGAATAACACTATTAGTGCTTGTCAAGGCTTTATTAAATCGCAGATAGACTACTGCTCCTCAGTCATCTCTGGTCCACCTGTATCTGCTATACGGTCCTTCGAGCGCATCCAAAATGCTGCCGCTCGACTTGTATTTAACCTCTGGAAATTCTCTCATTTTCCGCCTGTGCTCAGCTCTCTACACGGACTGCCAGTAACTGTAAGAATTAAACCCAAGTCACTGTTCCTAGCCTGCAATAGCCCGCAGAACCATTACCTAAAATCCTTCATCAAACTGGTACACTCCAGTCTGGTCACTGCAATCAGCCATTTCTGGTGGCTTAAATCCCCTCAGAGCGAAGAGTTCCTGCTCATCCAAGTCCAGAATTTTCTATCGGGTTCTTCATTGGAACAAACTTCAAATATTAAATATCATAACAGCTGATCGGTTCAAATCAAAGCTTTCAGATAGATACACATTGTCAGGTGTTACCCGCCACAAAACATACATTTGGCTTTATTGAAACACTTCTTTCATATGCAACTGTAAGATTTAGTGTGAATTGTAACTGATTGATCAGCATTCATTTCTTGTGTATTGTTTTTTTTTTTTTTTACTGGATCTTTAGGCCAGGCCTACACTGTAAATATAGCTTAAGATGGTTGCTGTGTTTTGGAGCATGGCACTGGTATTTATCCAACAAACCTGGTCATACCATGGTCTTTGGAACATGGTGGATGCTCAAGTGGCCAATAACCAGCTTGTTCCAAATAAAAAACAACTATCATGTAACAAAACACAAGCTGGATATATTTTTTCTATATATTTTTTTGAGTGACTGTCGCACATTTCTCTGTACGTGACTCGAAATTTGGGTTGAGTCTAACGTTAGTCGTTTTTGAGATAAAGCGTCTGCTAAAATCACGTAAACAAACATTTTACAATGTAAATATTAACCTAGTCTAACTATAAAACAGTAAGGTAAGGTTAAGGGCCTCATAATGACAGTTTATAACCAACATATTCGTTTATTTTCTAGCCACAACATAATTTACGTCTTGTTTTGAATCCCTATTGGCTGGAATACACGAATAAAACAATTGCAGAATAACTTTTCGAGATTAAATCGTGTCAGTAGCCCCTTTTGTGTGACAAGCAAGCAAAAGTGTGTAAAAGCATAAATGTGTAACAATATCACCTGGATATAAGGATGAACTTCGATACGGAGAATCTGAACTCGGACTCGGCGTTCAAATAAATAAATATAAAAAGGAAATCACATGATTTAGCGAGTTTGGTCGCCATCTAGCGGTGTGAATTGTTCTCTACAAGGAATCAGCATTATCAGGATCATCATTATGTCTCCAAATACCTTGTGAAGACTGTTACTGGCGTATTACTGAGGTTTGAACCCTCCCATATGAAGTAAAAACAGGAGGTTAAGGGAGTATCAAGTATATAGATTTCAATAATTTCAGTAGCGAGTCGACACAAGTTATTAAGACAAAAGTTAGATCAAGTTAGTCAAAGTGCACTAACCGTTCGCCTCAGCAGGTAACCATAGCAACAGTTCGCCGCTCCAGAGCTTTCCAGGAGGATTTGTGTCATTATCACAAAAAAAGTGTTTTATATTGGCCGAAAGAAAACACGCTAAAATGACTTCCTTTTTACGTTTGCTTTATTTTGTAATAGCACGTTGTTCCTCAAAGTCTTAAACAGTTTTGTAGACCAGAAGCTTTATTCACAACTTTGATATTAATTATTATTTGAGAATTTGTCCTTTAAACACGTCAAAGTTGAACTCTTTATTTGGATCGTTTGAATACAACTGTTGAAGCAAAGAGAGCCAACTTATGAAACGTGATAGGCTAGTCTGTTTGTAAGCTGTTATTGTCTGTGTTAGTGAGTGTATGAAGTAACGTTAGAGAGCAGGCAAAACGTCTTACGTTCTTAAAAATAAAGGTTATTTATTGACCTTATTCACAGCAGCGCCATCTTTGATTTTGAATGGAACCGAGGCTGAGGAGGCCATAGACATACGTCTTCAGTGGGTAGTAGCCTACTGTATTTAAAGTGTTTCTTGGATTGATCTGCTGACGAAACACAGCAAAAATATATTTCCAAGAAACTTCAGAATCAGTAGACAAAAAACAAACAAACAAAAAAACAGACAATGAGTTGTGGAAAAGTATAAGTGATCTGGAGCTTTATGTGGCTTTTTACAGCGGATGCCATTGAAAACACGGCCCTCACAGCCTCGCTTTCATACCTGTCATGATGACGCTGCTCTGAATAAGGTCTATTGGCATTGATGGTTCCACGCAGAACCTTTAAAATACAGCCTTTCCATTTAACAAAAGGTTCTTTATAAAGGAAAAAGATTTTTATATTTTTAAAATGTTCTTCACACTAAGAAAAATGGTTCTTTTAAGAACAGTTCACAGAAAGGTTTTTTTGGGTATCAAAAATGGTTCTTCAATGGCTATTGCTGTGAAAACCCCTATATTTTTAAGAATGCACACAACATAAACAGCCAAACACGAGCATACTGAATGAACATGACCTGCACTCATCACACACCCAAACACAGAGCATGTCCACAATTACTCTTCACCCAAACATTACCGGTCAGCCCGATGACCCCTCCCCCTCTCGATGACCCTGACGACCTAGGCACCATGGCAACCCTGTGACCTATCCGGTTCAACCTATCAGTTGCCAAGGAGACAACCTTGGAGCACATCTGACCATTGCCCCCTCCCTTCCCCCTTTCTGCTGAGACGAGGCAAGCGATCGATATTCTATCACACAGAACAGTGGAGCGAGAGAGGGAGAGGGGGGAAAGGGGGAGAGAGAGAGAGAGAGGAGAGGGAGAGAGAGAGAGATTGGGGGTCTGCATTGAGCAGAAAGATTAAAGCAGGCAGGACAGCTGACAAGGGGAGTGTGTGTGTGTGTGTGTGTGTGTGTGTGTGTGTGTATGTGTGTGTGTTTCATAATGAGGAGACATATTTCTGTTATTTTGGAGAGTTGGCTTCAAGGCATGTTTGTAATTCTGTTTTTAGAGGTGTGGTTCTCTCTCTCTCTCTCTGTGTGTGTGTGTGTGTGTGTGTGTGTGTTTGTGAGCCCTCTTCATCATCAAAATGAAACAGCGGCTGAATGTAACCAGGGAATTCATCAAAGACTTTACTGCAGCCCGTCTCCTCCTTTCTCTTTCATATAAAAACCCTAACTGTATATATATATAAATAAATATATATAACAGCCTGTATAAATATATAAGGTGTTTTAGGCCCTTTGTCTCTCTATCTGTGTGTGCAGACACTCTTTAAACGGGGTGACCCACACCTCTAGGTGATATGGCTGTGAAAAAGCAATTTTATTTTATTTATTTATTTATTTACAGGATTTATTTTATATCTCAAATTAAATTTATGATAGCATTCTGCTTTGAAAAACAACATCCTCAAAATGACAAATGTTACTAAAATATTAGTGAGTGATTTCAAGTGAGAGTTTTTTTTAGTACGATTATCTTTGCGATATTATTTTGGGAGAATATACCTCTATATAAATGTCATTGCACTGAACTCATAAAACCCACGATGAAGAAGGTTATAAACCTGCGAGAGTGAATTAATGACTGTAAAACCATTACAGAGTTCAGAGAAAACCCATTACAGAGGTAAAAGTTCTCGCACTGGCCATGTTAATCGAACAAATAGCTGATATCTTTATTATCTGACTAACAATTAACTTGCTGAATCTTACAAGAACATGGCCAGGTTATATTTCAGCCCCAACATCATATAAAATAAAATAATACATTTCCATGACATCTATTCACATTTCTCACCCCCCCCCCCCCCCCCCAACTTCTCATTATGCAAAATATATATTTTATTTAAATTGAATATTAAATAAAATGATAGTATTTATATATATAATTAATATAATTTTAATAACATTACCTTAATACAGAAATGAGTGCATAATAAGAAAATTATGATGTGAATGACGAAACTGAGAAGACATCTGGATGCACTATAATATGCACTTCTATAAAATTATTTAGATAGATTATTTAGACTTGACTCTAAAGATATTTATATATGAAAAGTGTCGACTTTGTGATCAAACGCCACGTGAATGCATGTTTACATATCATAAAATGGCTCTAAATTATTCAAAAGAAAGTTTAATATTTCATTAACCAGACATCAGACACAAAAACAAACCGACGCCAAGCTGAGAAAAGAGAGATCCTTCTTTTTTATTTCATTTTTCGCAGTTGATTGACATGTTGTAACATTGCTTTTATTCCATTTTTTTCTGCACTTATTTAAACAATGACATTAGAGAGAAATCTCTTTTTCCTAGGACACAGAAAGATTGTATTTTCTCTTTTTTTAACAGGGGAAGAGGGAAACGGGGTGCGGGGGGGGGGGGCTTCTTCACATCGTTCACAAACAGACAAACAGACGGGAACGGACAGAAGGAGCGAGAGCAGGGAGGGGGGGCAGTGCAGGGTAAAGGGGAGGGAGGAGCGAGAGAGAGAGAGAGAGAGAGAGAGAGAGAGGAGAGAGAGAGAGAGAGAGAGAGAGAGAGAGAGGGTGGCAGTGTGCTTTGTCATGTCTGAGAAAAAAAAATAAACCAAGCAGCTCTCAGATACACTTCTAACATAAAAAAAATCGGACTAAAAAGTTAGGAATGATTAATAAAAACAACACTCAAAAAAAAAACTCAACAACAACGGCCTGGAAAGCAAAGACAGAGAAAGGGAGGAGGTGGCAGGTGAGACGGGACCGGTTTGGAGCGGGGCGGCTGTCTTCCTCTTTTTCCCCAGCAGAGGGCGAGAGTCTAAATGAATTTCATGATCATTAGGTTGTTTGTATTTTCTCGATGGCGAGGACGGAGAGGGATGAACAACAGTAATCTAGCGTGGCAGTGTTTGTGCAGGAGTCCCTGTCGCCCGTGACGGAATCTAAATGCAGCTGCCGGGTTTGGAAAGACGTGATGCGCGACATCCATTCCAGAAGCCGTGCGTGTGCACATGCTAACAGTGTGTTTAACAGTTTTAGTAAACCTTACAACTACACTGGCAGATTCAGCTGTAGTCTTTGGGTTGTCATCTTCCTCTGTTGTTAGTCCTCTCATCTCGTCTCATTTTTTGTTTTTTTCAGTAAAAGGATGGAAAGGATGTTTTTATAAAGGAGGAATGGGTATAATGTAAAAAAGTGAGAGAGAAAGAGATTAAGAAAGGGAGGGAATGAGGGAGAATTGATGAGTGAAGTATTTGACAATTTAGTAGTATGTCTCCTTTTCAATCCAACCTGAAGTAAAACAGAGAAAAAAAAGGCCATCATTAAAATTCAGCATGAATATGAAAATCAAACATTCACAGAATATTCATATACGGAACATTGTGAATGTTATGATTTGCACTTTTTATTTTTGCGATGCATCCTCTTCTTGCCACTAAAATGTAAACTAAAAATAAAAACATTTTAGTTTCCAAATAGTAACTAAAATGTTAAGAGTTGTTAAGTTTGATTCATTTTCATGAATCAGTTCAAACTGGCAACTTCAGTGAATCGATTCAAAACTCTGATGAAAACAATGATTCATTTGCATCATCAATAAAACAGCAAAAAACGGACCTACTTATATTTGATATGTATTTGTTTTTATTCTTCCTTTGGTTCATTTAGTGAAAAACTGTAGAAAAAAAAATTCCTCGTTTTCTTTTAAGATAGATATTTTATACTGTAGATATAGATATTTTTACTGTATTTTAGTTTGGCGCCAGTAAGAATTTAAAAGAAGTGAATATTTTTATTCAGCAAGGATGCGTTACATTGATTTAAAAGTGACAAAACAGAAATGTATAATGTTACACAAAAATATTGTAAATAAATGCTGTGCTTTGCTGTACTTTCAAATGATCAAAGAATCCTGAAAAAAAACAAGTTTTCAACATTAATAATGATAAAGTGTTTCTTCAAATTAGTATATTACAATGATTTACGCATAATTATTTACGTTATTTTTCAAATGTAACAATGAGCATAATACTTATTTCAAATAATGTAAAAATCTGACTTTTGGGTGGTACACATAAAAATACATAAATATTTATATTTATATAAAAATGCTGTATACAGGAAAAAAAAAAGATTTTCTTGCTATGTCGCTATATAAGCTCTACTGTATTTCTCAGTGTGAGAGAGTAATTCAGGCTCTGTACCTCCTGGGTTTCTGCGCAGGATAAGTTTTCGGATCTCATCGTAAACAAAAATTAAGAAGCTGTAAGGGAACGCACAGAACCACCAACTGGGCCTGAGAGAAGAAACGAGAGAAAACAAGAGAATTCACATTATTTGAGTGAGTTTTTCCTCAGCTAATGCTATGCTATTGATGTAGCATATATCACATTTGCTTTGTAATGTTCCATGAGGAAGCAACGCTCACTTGAGAGGGTACATCCTGAGGGCCACATCCATGCCGGGGCAGTAAGAGAGGAAGGCAGCGAGAGCCGTCTCCTCAAACAGGCCGAAGATCAAGATTTTATTCCTGCAAACGAACACAATCCTTTAGCTGCGAATCCTAAGCTTCACATTTGATCTGAGAGCACCAGGGCAGCAGATACTCACTTCATGCCCTGCTGGAACACAGAGTTGCGGCGAGTTTTGCAGATGATCACGTCGGCCCACTGCACCACCACGATACTGACGAAGAAGGCCGTGTGACACGTGAACTCCACGATCTTCCTCTGCTCGTATGTCTGAGAGAAAGACATTATTTCATTACGCACGCTTGCATGCTCCACGTTTACATATACCACTGTTCAAACGTTTTAAGCTCAGTAAGATATTTGTTTTGGAAGGAAATTAATACTTGTATTCAGTAAGGTTGCATTCAAATGATCGAAAGTAACAGAAAAGACTTTTATAACATTTCCATTTAAAATAAATGCTGTTCTTTTGAACTCGAAGAATTCCTGAAAAAATAGTTTCCACAAAAATAATAAGCAGCACAACTGTTTTCAGCATAATAAGAAATGTTTCTTGTGCATCTAATCGGCATATTAAAATGATTTCTGAAAGATCACGTGACACTAAAAAGTGCAGGCACCAAAATAAATTACATTTTGAAAATATAGTAAAATAAAACAGTTTTTTACTTTTTTACTGTATTTTTGATCAAATTAGCACAAGTAACGCTTTTAAAAAAACGTATTGACGCTAAACTTTTAAATGGTAGTGTACATAATTTCTTTTGCTATATTATTTTAGTTGTTTGGGTAACACTTTATAATAACTGCACACTATTAATCATTAGTTAAGCATTAGTAAACAGTTAATTCGTCATTTATAAAGCATTAATAGACAATAATAAGCAGTTTATAAATACAGTTAAAAATGCTTTATTCTTGATTTAAAAGCATATCTATAATGTGTTTAATAATCATATTTTCATGTGTTATTAATGATCAATTTATCATTTCTAAATTAAGTACTGCATTATTTACAAACCAGTTATTTAAGAGTTGTCAGTGGTTTATAATATTACTTAGAAAGTATAAGTAAATGATTAATAAACTATTTAAATGTACATTCATACATCTTATTGTTCAGGCGTATATTAATAGTTACTTAGTGTGTTAATAAATGCTTTATTAACATGAATTTCTACTGTAATTCATGGTTAATTCAGGTAGTTATAAAGCATTTAGTAGTGGTCAGTTAACTATTGTTGTGAGCTCATCTAAAGTGAGGACTAGTTATGCCTTGTAAAGCATTTACAAAGGAGATTTAAAGGCTGTTAATATTTCTATGTTCTGTATTACTGTGTTGTGTTTGTTTATTTTTTCTGTTTAGAAGACAAATGAGCCTTTAAATCTCCTTTGTAAATGCTTTACAAGCCATGAATAGTCCTCACTTTAGATTAGCTCACAAAATAGTTAACTCACCACTACTAAATGCTTTATAACTACATTAATTTACTACATTTACTTACACTTTCTAAGTGATCTTATGAATCACTGACAACTCCTAAATAACTTGTAAATAATGCTATACTTCATTTAGAAATTAGAAATAGATATGCTTATAAATCAAGAATAAAGCATTTGTAGCTGTATTTATAAACTGCTTATTAATGTCTATGAATGCTTTATAAATGATGAATTAACTGTTTACTAATGCTTAACTAATGATTAATAACGTGCAGTTATTATAAAGTGTTACCGTTGTTGGTTATCTATTGATCTGTTTTGAGCTTTCCTGCATTGATGAACACTTGTGAAATATCTCTCCAAATGTTTTATAGATCAAAAATGCTTAAAATCAGCATCTTCTGTTACCGGTATATTGTTTTGATTTCTTGTACTCAATGTCAAAAAGCAGATCATTTATAGCTAAGATGGAAGCCAATGGCACAAGACAGGCCAACACTGAAACTATGAATAATAATTCTTTGTTTTGATAAGATGCTTTTTAGAAGCATCTGCTAAACATAAATGTAAAAATAAATGAAATGCAATTTAAGTTTCTTTGGACAAGACAAATATGCACTGCATAGTTTGTGTGATCTGCTCACCCATTGCTGTCCGTAACTGTCCTCCAGGTCATTATTCGAGCGATCGTCCCAGTTTAGCCGGATGCCCACCAGCAGACTGGGAAGCCACCCGTTCTCAGCCAGAATCACGAAATAACTGAAAAATCCTCCCAGGGCTTGAATCATTCCTGCATACGCATATTTAAAAAGACAGAGGTTAAGTCACTTTTATTCAGTTCATTTCAAGTCTAATCTCTTGTAACAGAGATTTTTGCTCACTAACCGATCTGTCCATAGGCGATGCTGATGAGACGCTCGTTCACCAGCTTGTCCCTGTGGGGGTTACGAGGCTGGCGCTTCATGATGTCACTCTCTGCCGCTTCATAAGCCAATGAGATTGCAGGGACCTGAGATGGCATACAACAATTGGTTAATGTATGAGTATTAGAGAAAAAAAGTGTATTGCCAGTAGAAAATAACTCCAGTTTCTGTTACATTCATTATTTAGATGTGTATGAGTCTCACCATGTCAGTGCCCAGGTCGATGCAGAGGATGGTGATGGTTCCGAGAGGAAGAGGAATGTTGACCAAGATGAAGAACAGGAAGGGAGTGATCTCAGGGATGTTGCTGGTCAGCGTATAGGCGATGGACTTCTTCAGGTTATCAAAGATGAGACGACCTGGAAGAGGAAAAAACACAGACGTCATTATACCCGAGTCTTTTCTTTCATTCACCTACACTGTTTCTGTTTTATATTGTTTTTTCCAAACATTTTTCATGATAATTTGCTTTCACTGAAGTCCCCTGCGTTACACTTACTGTATGCTGCAATCTGTCAATTGTGTTTATTATATGGTTTAAATATTTTTTTTAACTTTTCTGGGTTTCTCGTTTTGTTTGATTTTTTTTAAACATTTTTTTTAAATTACAATAAATAAAATGTTAATTTTGTTCGATTGTTATATTTTATCAGATTTTTAAAAATTGAATGATCTGCATTTTAATTCAGTTTTTTTTTTACATATAATAAATATAACCATAAGTCATATGGTTTTTAAAATATATGTAAAAAATATTTTCAAAAAGTTACTATCAAAAGACACTCTCAATTGTGTTTATTATTTGGTTTAAATATGACCTACTTTTTTCACTGTTGTCATTTTGTTGTTGTTTTTTAAATTAAATTATTAAAAAACTAAAATATGATAATTTTGAGTTACAATAAATAAAATTACGGTAATAAAAAATATAAAATCTGATATATTGTTATATTTTATCATATTTCTTCATCTTAATTTAATTTAGATTTTTTTTTACATATACTACATATAAACATAAGTCATATGGTTGTTTTTAACAAATGTTTATTTTGAAATGAATTAATACATATTTAAAAATCTTTCTGCAAAAAGTTCCTATCAAAATATGTTAATGTTGTTGTTGCATTAAACTATAATATAGCATACTAACTATCCTATAAAATATATATAAATCATTATTTTATTTTTATTTTATTTCATTTTATTTATTGTTTTTCTATCATATTTTTGTTGATTTTTAACATACATTTATGCTTTTTTATATTACGAATTATAAATGTGGACCCCATGAAGACTAACAACCGCTTTGTGGAATCTAGCAGAGATCCAAATGAAGAATAAAGAGCAAAATCCGAGGCATAGATGAAAACAATCTCCTCGTATGAGTTGCCCCTGGCTTGCTCTGGATTTCGTTCTACCTTTCTCATATGCTTCTCCTCCCTCTTTCTCATACCTTCCTCAACTCCAGTAACGATGGATGCAAAGTTGTCGTCCAGCAGGATCATGTCTGCAGCCTGCTTGGAGACGTCTGAGCCCGAGATCCCCATGGCAACACCGATGTCTGCCTTCTTCAGAGCGGGGGAGTCGTTCACTCCATCACCAGTCACGGCCACAATGGCGCCCTAAAGGACACAGACACACATAGAGTCACTTATTCATGATTACTAATGAAGAGTTATTTGGTGAATGTGAGTGTGTGTACCTGTCTCTGGCAGCCCTCCACGATGATGAGTTTCTGCTGGGGAGAGGTCCTGGCGAACACAATCTCGGTGTGATTCCTCAGCAGTTCATCCATCTGATCCTGCGTGAGATCCTTCAGATCTGAGCCGTGGATCACACAGGCTTTAGCATCCCTGACAACACACGCATGAAGAATACTAAATGGAAACTCGCTCTCCAGTTCTATCAAAATCAGACAAAATGTACAGCCGCTGTTAGAGGAGTCATTATTACACAAATCAGTTTCACATTATCCAGATTTCAGTTCAGTTTTTTTTTTTGGTAACACTTTAGAATAATGGTCGTCATTAATATGGTGTGCTCAATCCCGATTTATTGCTCAGATCTGATTTTTTTTGTATAGCTGTTCACATTGTTGTAATAAATATGGCCAATATCAGATTCCAGTGTGAACAGATCATAGTCCTGAATTGAACCGTATGTGCAAAAGAGCGATAAAAAAACTGTGTGATATGTATATGTACATTTATGAAATACATAACTTATACAGTTACCTCTGATAACAGATCTCTCTAAATTATAATGTGGACTAAAGCTGCTTTGAAATGATGTGTATTGTGAAAAGAGCTATACAAATAAATGTGAACTGAATTGAATACGAGCCCTCATGTTTTGCTTGTATATGCAGAGCTGTCACACATCACTGTCCTTCAACTGACTACCTTTCGCAACTGTCTTGATAACGTATGTAAAATCTCTGAAGTGACTCCCATGAGCGCAGAATTGGGACGAATGCTCTAGAGCAGGGGTCGGCAACTGGCGGCCCGCGGGCCAAAACTGGCCCGCCAGCAATATTTTCTGGCCCGCCGGATTATTTTGGAAGTCCGTTTTTTTTTTTTTTTTTTTTTTTTTTTTTTTTTTTTTACTATAACGGTTTACAAATAGGCCCCGTGAATCAGTGATGCGCGGGTTGATCCAAAATGAGCGACGAGTGCCTGCGGTCACTTGCGGTTACGAGTCATCCAAAAATATTTTTAATGATATTCGGGTCGCGGTCGGTCGGGTCGTTTGAAATAAAGATGCCAATTAAACCATTGTAATTTATATAGTAGGCTACTAGACATAATGTTCTATGAAATACATAGGTCTACACTTTATTGGCTGAATAACTGCGCGCGGATGACGCACGAGCTCAGTCTGCAGAGATGACAGTGGGACGTCCTTATTTACCTGAATGTTGAGCGCGTTATTAACTTTTGAATAAGAGCTGAAGCGGGACAAAATGCCCGATTTCCCAAAACCGTTGAACTGAGCAATGACATTTGTGCCATTTAATAGGCTACTTTTAAAACGCATATAGCTCAGTAATGCGAGTTTTATGTATTTTCTGACAGGGGGCGGGGTTTTTGTTGGGAAATTCGGAGGAGAGTCTTCGATTAGACTGGATAAACACATGCAGCATCTTAATTGTTAAGAAAATGAAACGAAATAAATGAATAAATCAAGCCTTTATTACAAAACACAGCATTCAGAAAATGCGCACCCTTCCTACGTCTATGGCCCAATATTTGCGGGCCAGGAAGCGGGTCGGGTACAATAGGCCTATTTTCTTTCTTTTGTTTGCGGTCCGAGTTGCGGGCGGGTTGAAAACGTCGGTCGGGTGGTTGTTTATACATTGACCCGCGCATCACTGCCGTGTATCATGCGTTCAATCGTTTTTTTTCCCCCCAAATTAAAACCAAAAATAAAAAAATGAAAAACGGCTTGTTTTTGAGATTTGAGATTCTGAAAACGAGATCTAAATGTTTAAAGCAGGTGAACACTTTTAAGCTTTTACTTTTAAGTATTTAAGCGGTTGCTGAATTGAACATTGTGGGAGCGGGACAGAAAAAAACAGTCCCGCGCAGACCTCTTGTGTCCCGAATAAATAATAATTTAAAAACAGGAATAAAGTTCAAAAGTTGTACAGTCCACAATGCTAAATCAGATATATGTACAATAACATGTCCAACAATCGATTTAAATAGTACATGGGGTTTAATTTATCGTTAATAAGAAGTATCCGCGGAGTTTTCTTGTGCGCTTAAATGGTCCAGTGGTAGAACTTTCGTCAAGTGCGTTAAAGGTTCTGGGTTCTAATCTGCATTTGTATAGGTTTTTTTTTTTTTCTTCATCAAAACCGATTATGCTCATCAGTGGTTGTATATAAGTAGTAGGGACACGTTTGTGTGCATTATATTTTGTGATTTTACCGTAACGAATAGGCCTATTCCATGTAGCTGGCCCGCCATCTACTGGATAAAAAAAATATTGGCCCGCGGCCAAAGTTACTTGCCGACCCCTGCTCTAGAGTGACGTAAAAGTCACATGAATTCCGATAGGACTGTTCAGACTGAGGTCACATTGCAAAACATCTGAAGTGTATCGGATTTAGGACCACATATTGATGTGGCACAAAGATTCCATGTGGTTTGTGCCGTTCACACTGTCATGAGGAAAACAGATCTGAATCACAATGAGCTAAAAAAAAAATCTGATTTCGGGGCACATTTACCTGAAGTCTGAAGTAATGCAGGATTATGAGTAGTACTACATTAACACTTCAGCTACTACTATAAACTAATATGGAAACAATATTAAATAATTGGTAAGTAATAGCAAATGTAGACTGAGATCGTTCCTATTAGGTAGTCAATAATTACTGAATGAAATTAGCCTCACACATACGTTATAAAGAATTACCAGTAAATTACCAATCACCACAACACTAACGTGTCTGAGACATGAGCAGTTGTCTTTTACTCTGAACATGGTCATAAAAGCCTCATAATGTTTCTTAAACCCCCAGTCACTCTGCAGGAACTATTATTTTGAAGTGAAAAACATTGTTAGTTAGTAGTTCTTGAAGAGTGACTAGGGGTGCGTCTCAATCAGCTCCCTAGTTCAGTAGTTAGGGCACTGATTAGGGAGTCGGCCATTTTAAGGGCTGTCTCAATTGCGGAATCCTTCCAGTGCACTGAAACGTCTGCTCCCTAAAAAGTCCGCTCCCTAAAAAAGTCCCACAATGCACAGTGAAAACCAGGGAGCATCGATGCTCACCTATGTTCCCTTAACAAAAGTTCTGAAGTGCGAACCATAAATCATGTGAGCCAACTCAACTCAACACATAATGACACGCGATAGAGTTTAAAAAAAAATTAAAAAAAATTATATTTTATCATAAATATACATCGCTAGGCAGGTAATTAACCAAATCTAACTAACATTCAGAATTTATTTTCAGCTGAAATGCTAGCACGTATACAGTACATACAAGCAAAGTGCTTTAAACAAATATTGTCAGAAAAATATCAGTTATAAATACCAGTAGTGATGTTGTACAATAAGGACGTTGTCATGTCGCCAGCTGTACGCCAGTCATCAGTGTCCAGATGTGTAGTGAGCCAGTGTCCTTACTATCCTTACCAGTGACAATTTGTGTACACGTCATACTGATTCCCTTGGGATCTGATTGAGACACACTCTAGTTCCTGTATGTGTTCCCCTGCAGGTAGATACTGAAACTGCACCATTATCAGGCAAAAGCATTTTTCTCCATTGATGGACATTCAAAAGTAGCCTTTTGTATTCTCCTTTTGTAAAAAACAATTTGCAAATATTTTGCTATATTATCGTAGATGCTTCACCACTGACCGATTTTTGAAGGTATTATAGACGTCCTTGGTTGAAACCAGCCTGATGCAATTTAGCCAAACAGGACGTGTTCCTGGATCAACATCCTTTGTCATTCCTAGAAACAATATTCCTATCAAGCATTCATAAACCAAATCCTAACCCTAGCCTACTTCAAAAAGCATACAATTGGTGGAAATGAATGCTGTTCAAACATAATCCCAACCTTATAATCAGATCAGTTGATAGGAAAGTAATTCCAGGACTTAAAAGCATGTTGATCCAGGAACATGTCCTTGGGAAAATCATGAACGTTTAGCACAAACCTTCCTAAATGTGTGGACACAGGCCTCCCATTTTTATCCATAGTATATATGGATAGTTTATTTAGAGTTTTTTGTGTGTGAAGTTTTCTGTGTATTTTAATACTCTACCTGGGGTTGACCTGGCTGACAGGAATATTAAGCCGAGCGGCGATGTCCTCCACGGTTTCGTTACCCTCAGAGATGATACCGACACCTTTAGCGATGGCCTTGGCCGTGATTGGATGGTCACCGGTCACCATGATGACTTTGATACCAGCTGAGCGGCATTTGCCCACAGCGTCGGGGACGGCAGCTCGGGGAGGGTCAATCATGGATATCAGACCCACAAAGCACAGTTTGTCTGTCTGGAAGTTGATGTCGTCGGTGTCAAAGGCAAATCCTTTGGGGAACTTGTCCTCGGGCAGGAACACGTGGCAGAAACCTGGGCGGAAGTAGGAACAAAAAGAGAAATGAAAGGATTTATTCCAGAGTTTTGTTTTGAGGAGTCAATGTTTTGGTTTTTCATGCGTCTTGGATTTCTATTCATATTTGCGCCTTTTTAAAATGATTTTGTGTGTGTGTGTGTCAGGATAGTGGAGAGGTAACAGGAAACAAAAGAGTCTTTTATTTATTTTCTCACCAAGCACTCTTTCCCCCAGCCCTCCGAGTTCCAGGTAGGCGTTCTGGAAGGCCTCCTTCAGTTCCTCATCCATGGGCTGCTCTTTCCCCTGAATGAGGATGCTGGAGCACCGGTCCAGGATGCGCTCTGGCGCCCCCTTCATCACCAGCAGGTAGTGGCTATCGTTACCCTCATCCGACTCGTGCACTGACAGCTGGTGGCAAAACACATCCGAGCACATGAGAATGAGTGTCAATCAGGACTGAATAAAGTGCTGAATGTTAATCATGTTTAACTATCCCTAAGAATTAAAGTTAAAATCATTCTTAATTCATTTTAAATAAATTATCATTAAAAGGATAAACTTTAGTATTGATGAAATATAAAATATATTAATATTTAATAACTATTTATTTCTCTCTTATCCTAGTCTCTCTTTATTTGTTTTATTATTAGTTGAAATGAAATATGTTTGGTTATAAGGTGTTGTGTTCTGTGATGTGTCATACTATAATCCATCTAAAACTATTTTAAACAATTAACATTATGCGCGCAGCTTTAAAAGAATATATTAATGACTATGGTAACTGAGAGACTACACATCATATTTGTAATTAAGAAACAATAATATTATAAAACAACCATAATAATTTAAATATATAAAAAATATCTAACTGGCAAAATTTTTTTTTTAAAACAGAGAAAAAAGAGAGACTACATGGAATATTTGTAATAAAAAAAAAACACTTAATGGAAGGACCGTTTGACATTAAAGGTAGGGTAGGTAGGATTTATATAAAAACTTTTTACCAAATTTGATTAAACTTTCTATATATATCAATGCATAATTAAAATGTAAGTACTCTGATAAAAAGATTATAAAAATCGAGTGACTCTAGACCGTTTAATCTTCATTAAACACAGCTCATTATTTCCATTCGGGACGAATCACAGGATTGGCTTGCGCGACTGTCACTCGACGTCGCCATGACTACCGCCGTTATTACTGGCTCCGCTCACGTGCGCGCAATCGCGCACCCGTTTTTAGGTGGGAGTGAATGGAATTAATGAGCTGTGTTTAATGAAGATTAAACGGTCTAGAGTCACTTGATTTTTATACTCTTTTTATCAGAGTACTTACATTTTAATTATGCATTGGTATATAAAGACAGTTTAAACAAATTTGAATAAAAGTTTTTTTTAGACAATTCTGACCTACCCTACCTTTAACTTATGAAAGTAAAAAAGTTTTTTAAAATTGTGATAAACTTAATATAAATGGTGACAGAACCTGCAATATACACTTTCCTTACACATATGAATACATTTTAACATAAAATCTTGGCATTTATTTAAAAAAGGGGCCTGGACATGGATACATGGTCTCGGAAATGCGTCACAACACTTGAGAAAAGTCGTTTGCAACTTCCGGTTCACGCGGACTTTAAGTATTAAGTAAATGAAGGTTATGTTGACTGAATGTTAATCAAGTTAATGGATGCCGGACTTACAATTAGTTCATAAATCCAGTCACAGAAAACAAACCTGGTATTTGTTGGTGGAGTTGAAGGGAATTTCAGCCACTTTTTTGTTCTTTTCCCTCATGGCTTTGACGGACCCACAGGAGAGCTCGATGCACTTGAGAAGAGCCGACTCCGAGGCGTCACCGGCAACATCACGCTTCAGGATTGGCAGAGAATCCTGTCCCGCCTTAAACACGGCTCGGTTACAGAGCGATGCCACACGGGCCAGAGCCAACCACGTCCCAGAGCTCTTATCAAAGGACGCGCCTAGAAGACACACACACATAGATCTATCTATTTATAATATTTTTGAAAGAATACCTTATGCTCACCAAAGCTGCTTTTTATTTAATCAAAACTACAGTAACACAATAATAAAAACAGTAATATTGTGAAATATTATTACAATTTAAAATAACTATTTTCGATTTTGATACATTTTCAAATGATTTATTCCTTTGACGGCAAATCTTTTTTTCAGCATCATTACTCCAGTCTTCAGTCACATGACCCTTCAGAAATCATTCTAATATGCTGATTTGCTGCTCAAGAAAGATGTATTATTATTAGCAATGTTGAAAACAGTTCTGCTCATTATTTTGTGGAAATCCGTGATATTTTAGTATCATTGAGATACTATTTTGTTGTATGATAAAACTCTATAGTTTTTATAATTTCTTATTTCAGTTTTGGTTTCAGTTAAGTTAAAATAAATTAAATGAAAATGAGAAATGTTGCAACCAGCAAGTTTTTTGATTGGATTTGATTTCACTTAACTTTTATTGTATTCCAAGTAACGAAAACATCTTTGAATGATTTTAGTTTAAGTTAAATATAATAACCCTGGTGAAAACCATGATACATTTTTTTCTGGGTTCTTTGACAAATACAAAGAACAGCATTAATTTGAAACCGAGATCTTTTGTAACATTATAAATGTCTGTACAGTCCCTTTTAAATTAAATGAACACATCCTTCCTAAATAAAAGCATTCATTTATTTCCAAACTAAATCTTACAGACCCCAAACTTTTGAATGGTGAGATCTATCTACCCAGAACACCCAAGCAACCACCCAGTAATCCTCTCGCAGCTCACCAGACTGGTCTTCAGTGGTGTCGGCCTCGTGGATCTGGTTGTCGAACCACATGTGGGCGACAGTCATGCGGTTCTGCGTCAGGGTGCCGGTTTTATCAGAGCAGATGGTGGAGGTGGATCCCAGAGTCTCCACAGCCTCCAGATTCTTCACCAGGCAGTTCTTACGGGCCATGCGCTTGGCCGTGAGCGTCAGACACACCTGAGACACGGAAACAGAAAGATAGAAAGAGAGGAACGGAAACGGAGGACCAGAAAAACAACAAAAGGAAGAGCGGTTGAGGCAGAAGTTAAAAGGAAAAGGAGGTGGAGAGAAAGAGAACCAAACAGAATTTCAGTGATATGCCATATTTCATAATGTGGCACAATGCAACATCGTGCAGTAATAGAACTGTTAAATCGAAGCGAAGCACAGCACAGATAGAGAAAGCAGAGTGGTCAGAAACATACTCTACGCCATCGTCTTGCTTTTGTTATTGACGTCAAATGATGAGCGAATATCTCAAATCAAAATCTAATGAATATTGACACAAATTCATCTGTTACTTGGTAGGAGCCAGTCAAACTAGACAAATGCTAATGTGAACAAAAGTGACATGCCCTCATCATCCAAAGCCTGAAGAAAAAAAAGATAAAAAATAAAAGATAACCCAATCCTTATTGGTGATAAAGGGTTCACTTGCAGTGAGAAAAACATATGTGCAGACCACATTTTATTTTCTGAGGTGAACAATTTTCTGCC
Organism: Phoxinus dragarum; assembly: GCA_033366665.1. Taxonomy (NCBI): domain Eukaryota; kingdom Metazoa; phylum Chordata; class Actinopteri; order Cypriniformes; family Leuciscidae; genus Phoxinus; species Phoxinus dragarum. The sequence goes on from JARPMJ010005445.1 coordinate 37,854, forward strand.
AGGGAACATGCAAAATGCAGTAACTGTATAATTTTGTCTTTTAGACTATGATCTGACCTGTGACAGATGAGCTTGGGTCAACTATAATCAGATTCAAAGAAAATGGAGTGTGTAAATTGGTATAAATATCAATCAAAATGTTATAATTTCCAGCATTTGACAAAGCTTTGCACCAAAAATCAAGATACATGATATACAAGTTATAAAGGGCAACACAACTGTTTTCAATATTGATGATAATAATAATAAATGTTTCTTGAGCATCAAATCAGTGTATTAGAATGATTTCTGAAGGATCACGTGACACTGAAGACTGGAGTATTGATGCTGAAAAATCAGCTTTACATCACAGGAATAAATTACATTAAAAAATATATGAAAATAGTAAACAATTTTAGGCTGTAATAATATTGAACAATTTTTGAATAATTATAATAATAATAATAAAATAAATACATCCTAGCTAGGTTAGGATAAAAAACAAAATCGTATTTATTTTATTTTTTTACATAAAAAACAATCGTAACGACCCCAAACTTTTGAACGGTAGTGTAATGCATGGCGAAACATATTATTGTATTTTTTATGAATTAACATTTTAAAAATCTACAAGAAAAATCCTTGTTTGCGCTGGAGCAAGCTGTTAGTAAATCTGACCCAAAATAGCCATTAAAAAAAAAGAGGTTACAATAAAAAAATAAATAATACATTTAAAGTTCCTATTTTTTCATGAAATAAAATGATTAATTTTAATGCTGAAGAATAATTAACAATTACTTTAAAAAATAAAGTTTATGATTTATTAATTAATATTAAAATGCCAGTTTGGTACAGTCAAAACAATAAAATAAATATATATAATTAATGCATAAAAAAATACAAACGTCCTCAGTGTCGGTGTAGGCAATGCACAGCCAATGCATATTTGCGTTAGATTAATAATTGCACTGACTCTGACACATTTTGGAAGGCAAAGAGGCACGAAACTGAGTATGACGTCTGTGTAGGGTATGTTTCAGGCCGACAGTATAGTGTACCGCAGCCAGAGGCACAGGCACAGCTGAGCACAGCGTCTCAGAGTGGCAGGCTCTATGCGGCAGCCGCTAGCTTTCACAGGCAACTAGAGATACCACAGAGCAATACTTTTCAGAGTTTCATATTGACCTATAGGCTTTCAACAGTGAGAGTCTGTAAAAGAACACAGGAAAGAAACAGACAGAGAGAGAAACAGCGATAGAGTCACAAAGAGTCACAGATATGAAGGATTAGAGAGAGGGAATACAGTTCAAGAACACACACTGTTATATAGACGAGATGCCACAACACTTCAACAACACTGTAAAGAGTTACACTGGAGAAGAAAAGAAACAGATGGAACAAAAGGAATTTATGACGAATAAATGGACAGACAACAAACACACACACACACACAGATTAATTTGTCCAAATATAATCTCATGGAATTTTTCGGAATGGCACACTATTAATATTTGAACTAGAGAACTGAACCTATATTGAACTATATGAACCAAAAATGACTTTTACTATTTTTTGTCTATACTATTGAACATGCATGTACAGTAGTCTACAACAAAGCACACTTCATGGGATACTGTATCCCACAATGCAATGCATTACTTGACATGTGCTCCATTTCTACTGTGATGTAAAGTGAAATATCAAAAAAAACATTTCGTAAACTTTTTACTTTTAATAAATCTTTTGTAACATTATAAATATCTGCACTCTCACATTTTATTTAATTTAATGCATCCTTGATGAATAAAAGTTTCAATTTCTTTCCAAAAAAAATCTTACTGACCCCAAACTTTTGAATGGTACTGTATACAAGTTTATTTACTGACTTATTAAATGCCGCTTGGTGAATTAATTATGCAAATGTGTGAATACAATGTAGCACACACTACTGTTTGAAATGTTTGCACTGTTTCACATACTCACTGGGCGATATGAAGTGCAGTATGATAGTTTTCCATTCCGAAAAAAGCCATGAACAAAAAATAGCAAACCAAAGAAGATTGGTTTGCACACATTAATTATACTAAAAAATGTTAGTATCACAGAAAGACATTTAAACGCTAGCATAGACATCAGTACACACTAGAAAGTCCTAACACAGAGAAAAAGCAGCGATCCTCACAGTGACGGTGGCCAGCAGACCCTCGGGCACGTTGGCGACGATGATCCCGATGAGGAAGATGACGGCCTCTAACCAGCTGTAGCCCAGGATGATTGACAGGATAAAGAAGCTCACGCCCAGGAAGACGGCCACGCCGGTGATGATTTGGATGAAGTGCTCGATCTCCTTGGCGATGGGGGTCTTTCCGGTCTCCAGGCCGGAGGTCAGGGTAGCAATGCGGCCCATGACAGTGCGGTCACCGGTGCAGACCACAATACCACGAGCAGTTCCTGACAGAGGACAGAAAACAGCGACTTTTAATGCTTCGTTCTGGCCAGTGACCCGATCAACCTGCCATTTATTTAGTTAGAATGATCATCTGGCATTAGTATATATTACCAAATATATGAATAAAAAAGTTTTAAACCAAAACTGATTTGGTTTAAACTGATTTGGACAACTGAATGCCATGATTGACCAATCAGAATCAAGTATTCCAGACCACCTGTTATATTATTGTAATGTGTTGCTAGTTGCACATAAATTATACCATTCTTAGTTAGTTTGGCACTTATTTTTGCCTTATTACAAATGATATATAATAAATACACCACTGTTCAAAAGTATTGGGTTAGCGAGATTTATATATATATATATAACTGCTTTGTGTGTGTGTGTGTATTATCAATGTTGAAAACAGTTGTGCTGCACCATATTTTTGTGGAAACCATGATAATTTTATTTGTATGATTATTTGATGAATAGAAAGTTTAAAAGAACAGCATTTATTTGAAATAGAAATATTTTGCAACACAGTATAAATGTCTTTACTGTTACTTTTGATCTATTGAATGTGTTCTTTTCTTAATACAATTATTGTTAAAAAAACACCAAACTATTGAACGGATGTTGAACAAATACATCTTAATAAAATAAAAAAATAACTAAGAAATTAATATCTCTTATATTAGCATTTTTCTTATTTTGTCTTTTTTGCCTCGAACCAGGGGTTAAAATATCCAGTATGAGTATGACATTGATTGATGTCTTGTTCTGTGCAAACTTCTAGAAAGCTCAGAATCATGTTGTGTAATCCTCTAATCCACCACATGGTGGCAGGAGAGTGTGACCCGTGAACATCATGAGATCACGAAACACTGACACCCTGCTGACAGCACACTGAGCACTGGACAAATGCAACATCTCCTGACCTATCAAAACAACAGCATTACACAGCTCACTAACACTGACAGGCTTCTGAGAGAACTCTAACTGCTTTCATTAAAGCAGCTGGATTTGTTATAAGTAATATTCATAATCATTCTGAAGGTGTAAACCTGTGAAGCAAATGATGAAAATATATTTAGCTCGTGCAGTATTATTCATTTATTCAGTTGAATCTGAATTGATTAGTATCTTACCATCAAAACAAAGCTAAAATGGTGATATAGAAAGAGAAATGTGTGGAAAAACAAGAGTGTGTAAAGCAACCGCGTGGGAAGTTGACGAGTGGCAAGACGGGGAGTAAAAGTAAGAGGTTGTTGTCATGACAACATCTTTCCTCAACGGCAGGTCTTGGCAAAGATGACCAGGGGGGGAAAATGAAGAGATGGGAAAAAGAGTGCAATGAAAAAGCAAAGATCGATTGGAGAAGATGAGTTCATAAAGAACAGGAAATGAAATAATGGAGTGAGAGAGACACCATGGGGGAGAAAAGGAAGCAGTGAAGCAGCTGCTATGGCAACCGTACCCTCAACACAGTTGGTGGAGAAGAAGGCGATGTTACGGGTTTCCAGAGGGTTATCGTGGGTGCAGTCAGGTGACCTGGTCTGGGGCTCTGATTCGCCGGTCAGGGAGGAGTTGTCAACCTGAAGAATTTAAATATATATACATACAAATAAATAAACTTTTATTGGCTTGATAAAGCCTTGTCTGAAAGTGTTTTAAAATATTGAAGGTTCTACAGGCTAGATAGATAGACACCTATAGTTAGATAGATAGATAGATAGATAGATAGATAGATAGATAGATAGATAGATAGATAGATAGATAGATAGATAGATAGATAGATAGATAGATAGATAGATAGATAGATAGATAGATAGATAGATAGATAGATAGACACCTATAGTTAGATAGATAGATAGATAGATAGATAGATAGATAGATAGATAGATAGATAGATAGATAGATAGACACCTATAGTTAGATAGATAGATAGATAGATAGATAGATAGATAGATAGATAGATAGATAGATAGATAATTATTAATTATTAATTAATAGTAATTATTTCCATCCATGTTTGTCCGGGTACCTTGCAGCCGTGAGCAGAGATGATCCTGAGATCAGCAGGAATCCTGTCTCCTCCCTTCACCTCCACCAGATCACCGGCCACGACCTCCTCAGCGTTTATCTGCAGCTTCTCACCTTCACGGATCACTAAAGCTTGCTGTGGACCGCACACACACACACACACACACACACACACACACACACACACACACACACACACACGCACGCGCACACGCACACGCACACACACATCAATTTCAACCTCTAATGACTTCAAGGCCAAAGGAGAGATTAGGAGAGCATTAATGCAGTCTAGAGGATTCGGAGACTCTGCGGAGGGATATAATAATTAGGATTATGACCAGAGAGGCAAACAGGGGATTATTACGATTATTGGACTGCAGTATATTGGTTATTTGAGTATTGCTCCTCACTCTCCTTTTGATCCACCCAGACTGTTATTTTAAGTTGAGAAGCACAACTAGAAATATGCAATGTGAAGGTTGGCACTTTTGAATTATAATTTGGATAGAGGCTGCTGGAGGAAGTGTGTGTGTGTGTACCTGGGGGACCATGTTTTTGAAAGACTCCATGATTTTGGAGCTCTTGGCCTCCTGGAAGTAGGAGAAGCAGCCGGTGATGATGACCACAGCAGACAGAACGATCCCCAGATACAACTGCAGAGCAGAGGACAGGTTATCAAACTAGAAAATCTGCAAGCGCTCACTAACCTTGATTTCTCTGATCCCCAACATTGCATTACAATGTGAGCCACATTTAGGTGACAAACCAAAATGAAAGGCATTATGGTCAAAATCTCGAATTCATCACACCAGAAATCATGTAATTGAAGCAAACCATGAATAATTTTCATATTAAGGTAGTCTTCTCTCTCTCTCTCTCTCTCTCTCTCTCTCTCTCTCTCTCTCTCTCTCTCTCTCTCTCTCTCTCTCTCTCTTTTTTTTTTTTTTTTTGGCTCTTGTCACAGTGTATTCTTAACCTGAATAAGTACTGTTCATAGAGGTACAGGTATTTATATCATGCAACACAAAAGAGTTAATTTTTATTCTTCATGATATATTATAGGGAATAATCGTAGTTTTGTTTTTATTTTGTTATCATAAGGTTTGCAGACATCACTGGGTTTTAATTGAAGTATAAAAACCTGACGATACCATATATTGATACATAATTATATATTTATTCATATTACATAAATTGCTTGTTATTTTCTTAATTTGCAAGTCAATAAAGTGTATGCTAAATGCATAAATGTAATGTAAATGTCATGAAACCCACTACCATTCTAAAGTATGGGGTCAGTATTTTTTTTATAACAAATGAATACTTTTATTCAGCAAAGATCAAAAGTCCCAGTAAAGAATTTTACATTGTTATAAAAAATGATATTTAAAAAATGTATTTGAATATGAACTTTCTATTCAAAAAATCCTTTAAAAAAAAAGTATGACAGTTTCCCCAAAAATATCAAGCAGCACAACTGATTTCAACATTGATAATAATAATAATAATAATTGTTTCTTGAGTAGCAAATCAGCATATTATAATGATTTCTGAAGGATCATGTGACACTGAAGACTGGAGTAATGATGCTGGATTCAGCTTTGCATCACAGAAAAAAAAAAAAAAAAAAAGTTTAAAATATATCCAAATAGAAACTGTTATTTAAAATTGTCGCAATACTGCTGTTTATACTGTACTTTTGATCAAATAAAAGCAGGAAGGGTGAGGGATAAGAGACTTATTTCAAAAACATTTTAAAATCCAACTGACGCCAAACTTTTGAACGTTAGTGTACACTGTACAGTATATATTTCTTGGAGTGAAAAAACAAAACAAAAAAATCCGCCAGAATATATGAATAGTTTTGAAAAGCTGTCAAAGGAGAAAGATGCATTTTGGTCATGCTAATGCACCATCCTAACCAGTAAAAACTTAACCTCTTTACAAAGTAAAAGACTGAAATTAAAATGTGAGTAGGTCAGTATTACTTCTCGTTTTTATTCTCAACCCGACCTATTCAAAGTGTTTTCTGCCAATTCTGCCATTTCTCCAAGCCAAATATACTATAAAAAGGAATAGATCACTTTTAATATTGATGCACTGCCTGGATCTCACAGCATCAAATATGGAATAATTAACAAAAATAACACACTACCGTACCCAGATTACAAACAAAAGTCTAGCTACTGAAAAGGATAACCGATTATATCACAAACATGGACTTATCTAACTAACTCGCAATAAAATTGTGTTAAATTTCTGCGTTGTTCTAATGAGGCGTGTGTGAGTTCTCACGTTGTCTCCCGCAGGCTCGTCCTCCGTGGCGGCCTGGATGGCGTAGGCCAGGAAACAGAGGATGGCTCCGATCCACAGCAGGATGGAGAAGCCTCCGAAGAGCTGTCGGCAGAACTTGACCCACTCCGGGGTGGTGGGGGGTGGGGTGAGTGCGTTGGGACCATCACGAGCGAGGTACTCCGCCGCCTTAGCGTTAGTCAGACCCTTCAGGGGACAAGAGAGTGTGAGAAGAAATCGGATTCAGGAGTTCACATCAAACACTACTGCTCTGCCACTAGGGGGCGGTGGAGGCCGTGTGGCTAAGGTTTGTCGAGATCACTGTTCCAGCTCGAAAAAAGTAGTGCTTTAGACAAGCTCATCATGGTTTACTTTTAAGCTGCTTTGGATGAGGAGAATATGTGTGTATAGTATACGTGTGTTTTTTATGACTCATAAGGCATGATATAGGAGAATATGGAAGTCATACTCGAGAATACCTCAGTTTTATTTAGCAAATATACACAATTGGTGAACTTGCTGATCTTTAAATGGCCAAAAAAAGGTTAAATTCGGTTGGTTGTAATGCAAACAGTATATCAGCCAATTTAAAATGCATATAAATACCACATATCATCCAATAAGAATGATGATATGTAAATGCTCAGTGGTTTTTATCGTGGGGGCAAAACAATACAATGCAATTATGATTGAGAAAAATAAATACAAATAAATATTTCTCTACAGTCTGATGTATCATATTTGATACTCACGTTTTTTCTCTAAAAAAAATAATGTCTGGGTAATCAACTAAACCTAGGTTGCTTCAGTCTAGAAACTGTTCATCTTAAAAAATATTTCTAACAATATAAAAGTTATTCTTATGTTTGCTTGAACATGTTGTCAAATGTGATACAGTAGGCTTTATGGGGTTAATAGAAGCTATATGTTTTGCAGTACATACACTCTAAAAAATGCTGGGTTGTTTCAACCCAATTTTGGGTAAAATATGGACAAACCCAAATGTTGGGTTTAAAATGTAATGTAAAAATGTAACCCAACGGCTGGGTTTGTCCATATTTTACCCAAAATTGGGTGGAAACAACCCAGCATTTTTTAGAGTGTAGTGAAAGTATGACTGCGTTTCAGTGTCACCTTCAAATAAAAACACAATTCTGAGAATAAAGCTGTCTCGTTACAAGAATAAATTAAAAATGTGATAATACAGACATAATGTTACAAGATTAAAGAGAGTAGGGACTAGGGATGGGTATCGAGTTCGATACTTTTAAGGCAACGACCGAATTGCCTGGATACCATCAAGTATAAAAAAAACAGTGAGCCAATAATCATGACGCGTGATTGGCTGTGGCGAGGCATCTAGTTTCCGCCGGTTACGCTTAAAAACAGGGCTCACACGTGAGGCTGTAGTGTGTAAGCATCCCAACCCCCATAGATGGAAAAGATGTGGATAAAAATCTAAAGTGTGTCTACATTTCATCAGGTTTGACGTCAACAGCGCGTGAGATAATTGCTGCCAAGACCGGTGTTGTGCCGAGTTTCAACTCCATGCCAAATTATTACTTAAGAGCAGACTGCTGACTTCTTCGACTGCAAGAAGAGCTGGAGCACATCACAAATGGACCGAGACTGGCGTATAGGCTGCTAGCTTCGCAGACGTGAGAAACAGGCACATAGAAAGCTTGAAATGTCTACTTTTCGACGAACCAATTGAAATCGAAAACAAACACTCTAAGTGTAATCCAAATGAAAGGTGTATTTTTCTCTATAGACGCGCAACGTCAACTTCATCTTTGCAGCCAACACTGACTCAGAAAATAAAAAGTCTCCGTGCTATTTTCCCCCAACATATTCATAATCATTAGGCTACTTTTGCCAGTGCTTTGCGGCAAGCTTTATGCAAGCGAGTCTGTAAAAAAAGTCAACAAACTAAAATAAGGTAGGTAATATGTAATGTAATCTTGTTAAAGTGGATTTCATAAAATTGGTATCGAAAAATGTATCGTTCAGATACTGGTATCGAAGTCATGGTATCGGTATCGATGTTGACATTTTTTTAAAAGATACCCAGGCCTATTCGGGACAGTTCACTCAATAACGTTTTAAAACTAAATTGGTTCAAAATAAAAAAACAGACTGCATTTACTTACATAGTATGTAACAAAAAAATGTGTTGTTGTTTTTTTGCGTTCCATATAAGCAAGAAATCATCTCAAAAACCAGTAAACTGACGATGTAACGTTATGGTTAATAAAGTATAAATATTTAGAGAAAAAAAAAATCACAATAATAATAGGAACAGAGTGCCACAGCAGCCTCATCTATGAGGAAATGGAGGATTTAGTTCAATTATACTTGCATAAGATTCACCAAGAAAGAAATCCTTGGTCTTTTGAGGCATCAGCATCGATTGTGAGGCATTATCTTTAGTATCCGGACACATCAGCAGTTATGAAGGAAATTGAGTTCATTCAGGAGAAAGAACAAGACAGACATTCAGGAAATTGCCTCTTTTCTGCAAATCTCAAATAACAAGCCAAGCAGTGGTCGACTCCACTTCACTTCGATGTTTCTTTCCTTATGATTCTCATAATATTGCTAATTTAATACTCATAATACTATAACATCGTTCTATAATTTTAACTTTATTCCCAAAATATTATTACTTAAATCCAGTGGATCCGGCGAGAAGACATGCAAGAAGCTGAGCTCGCCAGATTTCTTTAAAGGTTTAAAGAGGGGGAGACCAAAAAAGTTTGAGAACCACTGCTTTATTAATCTAAAAAATTTACCGTTTAATCTAAAAATTTTATTCTCAAACAAACCCATACCTTTATTCTAGTAAAAAGTCTATTAATAAATTATTCTAAAAACTTTCTTATTGTAATACTATTTTAGGATTTTCACATGTATTTGAATGTTTTTCTTCAGAGCTATCATAAGCTGGCTTTTTTCATGATTTATTTTTAAAATGTATGAATCGTTCACTGCTGATGTGAGAGACTCACCTGTACGATGTCAGTGTTGAACTTTCGGCATACTTCTTCAATTGACATCTTGTGCTCTGTCTGAGGAATGACAAAAAAAGAGAGTCTAAAACTGCACAAAGAAAGGATGAATTGCTTTATGGAGTGCAACTGACCACAGTTTAAATCACAACCTTGCTACATTTGTTTCAAGGCGAAGTATTATTTGAAAATCAATACAAAGTGCACTTAAACTTCTGTATGAGGCAGGCCCGGCTCTAAGGGGGTGCTAGAGGTTGACAGTTGATAGTAATAATATATTGGCGGAACAGATTTGGCAAACGCTCCAGTGCACGTTGGTGTTTGCGCTCTGGAGAACATCAAATATCTATTTACAATGTGTTTTTGATCTCTTGAACGCAAAGGCCAATCAGAGGCAGGGGCGTAGAATTTAGAGAGAGAATATGAGGGACAAAATGTCACCACAAAGATGGCAATATCCCAAATCCTTGTGGGGATTCTGGGATCAGACTAAGTGATGTTTTTAGAAAATGTAAAGATGCAAAAAGTTTTTTGTGATAGTTAAGGTTAGTCTAGGGGGGTAGAATACACAGTTTGTACAGTATAAAAATCATTATGTCTATGGAAAGTCCCCATAAAACATGAACAAATAACATTGCTTGGTCTGTTGAAATGAGAGGCCAGTTTGATCAAATCATCCCAGTCTTATCAGCCGGACTGAAAGAAGTCTCAGTGCTCTTAGGACACTGAAAACACGGCCCAGAGCAATGGTCACAATTGACACTTGACAGTATTGCTGTGTGTCGTGTCCAACAGGACAAACTGGACAGTATTGATGTGAAACAGATATGCCAAGAGTTAATTTCTGTTAAAGGGATAGTTCACTTAGTTAAAAATTAAAATTATGTCATCATTTATATTTACTCACTCTTAAGTTGATTCAAACCAGTTTCTTTCTTCTGCTGAACACAAAAGAAGATATTTTGAAGAATGTCAGTAACCAGACAGTTGATGGTAGCCATTGACTTCCATATATATTTTCTTTCCTTCTATGGAAGTCATTGGGGTCCATCAACTGTATGGTTATCGACATTCTTCAAAATATCATCTTTTGTGTTCAGCAGAAGAAAGAAATTCCTTTAATGAAAGACACAGACATGTGTTTGGCTTCTTCGAAAAGCAAGGAACAAGACAGTATTGCACTATTGCATTGCAATATGAACGGAGTAAAGTTAAGTCTCTGTTAAACTGCCTCATTGTCTTTATTAGTTAGCCTACCTGTAACATTACAGAATTAATGAATTAACGTATTGTTAAGGTCAATATAGACTAAAAACCTTAATACATTATCTAATTATTTTCCTGATTCCTCCGCTTCTGGGGATGTCCCCACCAATCTCAAAATCAAACCTACGCCCTTGGAGATGTTTAAGTTCAGAATCCACTCGCCAGAGTTTTTATTCAGTGCTGAGTTATGCAGGTTTGAGTACATATGTTTGAATTTTTTTGCAAAATATTCATATACAGTACATACAAGAATATAATTATTTTTTTAATATGTGGATGTGTCTTACCAGTGGCACTTCTTTCTTGAGGTCATCCAGGTCTTTCCCTCCCTTTCCCTTCTTAGGGGACTCCTTCTCATCCTTGTCCTGCGTGGTCGCCACGCGGTAGCTGTCTGACCGTCCATACTGCAAGGAAAACACTTTCTGTTTAGATCAGCTATATAATTACACCTAGAATAAAGCCAGCTTACACTGGAAGTCAAAGAAATAACTACCTTTTTATTTCTACCACATAAGCCAGGCTGCACGAATATGCATAAATATAAAACGCAAACTGCAAACTGAGAATATTACACAAACCTGCTGCTGACCTTCGATGATCCAATTCGACCATATTAAGCAAAAATGACTTTAGATAAGGTTGTTCTTCTGCAATCCAGAATGGCAGCACAGCTGAAAGGTTTGTTTGAGCGGCGCCCCCTACTGTACAGGCATGACTTTGCATTTCCTTCAGCCTGAGGCTTATAGGCCCTATGCACAGCTGCACTACTTCCTGAACTTAAGCAGGGTCCTTTGTTTCCTGTCTGCCAGGATTGGCCAAACTGATTAATCCAGGTGTGTCTGACCATCAGACACACCTGGATTAATCAGTTTGGCCAATCCTGGCAGACAGGAAACAAAGGACCCTGCTTAAGTTTAGGAAGTAGTGCAGCTGTGCATAGGGCCTATTCATTTCATTTTTGGTGTGAAAGGTATGGAAGCTTGTTTCCGCCACAGAATACAAATAAAAAAGGTAATTGTGAGTTATAAACTCACAGTTCTGAGAAAAATAAAGACAGAATTGTAAGTTTATATCTTTATACCTTGTTTAAGCCCCATATAGTAGATTTAAAGTGACCATGTCGAAAAACAAACTGGTGTGACATAATTTCTAACAAAATCAGGCCAAAACGAAGTTCGTGTGGAGTTCAATTTGGGAATTCGAGACTTTCCGGAAAAGTTCGCTCCGGTTGGTTAACCCATTCAAACTACCATTGATCTGTGACAATGACATAATAAGTGACATAACTCTGAGGCTCCGCCTTTTTTGACATGGAAATCTTCTTGTTTCATGTTTAATACTCTAAAGCTGTAAAGCTTGTATAAAGTGGTATATAAATAAACATAACGTGACTTTACAAATCGTTATGATTAGATGGTTTCTCAACTGCTGTTTTCTCATCACTGTCATTCTTGTTGTGTGTTTATTTGGTTATTGAGAGGAAAGTGCGCACATATTCATCTAAACGCTGCTCTCAGCAGCTGTCATGTATTTCTAACTTTTTCCCCCTAAGCGAAGAATGAAAAAGAACTTCGCCGTGAGTATATCGGGCCCTTTACTGGCTCGAGGGCGGAACAACCTGTCACTCACATGAGATCGACCAATCCCAAAACACAACCATCCAATCGATTTCTGATGGACAAAAAATCAAGTCCCGCACTACATTTTTTTCCTTATTCAAGAAGCCATTTCTCTCAGATATACATCATAACAGGGAAGAAAAGACTATCACAACTTCGTTCCTTGCCAAATTTGCATCCTCTGACAAAGACGCACAGTCCAGGAACTGAGGAACCGACTCTTTCCATGACTAAAGAGGAGAGGGGAAATGCCAGCTAGAAAATGCTTCATCCACAATCCTGATTATCTTTGAAACCGCGAAGCTTAACCAGGAACCCCATGTGGGATACGGGGTGGTATAAGTGTGGGGGGCCGTTGAGGGTGGTCTAGTGCGCTTAAATCCACATTAGGGCTTTTCATTGATGTGGCATCCCCTGATTTGTCATGTGTCTTTCTGTGACCTATTTTAGCTTGCATGCACAACCAGACGGCATCATGGTTAAATCCACCATTACAGCACACCAGCTTGCTTAGATGTTAAAGCGCAATGCATAAAACGTAACCATAAATGTTACTGATGTAAAGGTTGATTGATAATATTATTTTATAAAAAATATTAAATATTAAAGGAAAAAATGACTAAAATGTTTAGATTTTAAATTAATCAACTGGATTTGATTACAAGTGCATGAACCAGAAATAGTTAATATTTAACTTTTACTATTAATAAAATATAACCAATAGTCAAATATTTTGTCTTTTATTTATTTACAGCTTTTATTTGTCATTCGTTTATTATAAGGTTCAACTGCACATATAAAAAAATGCTATAGAAAGTTAATAGAATATAAATATTGAATAATTCTAAAAACAGACTAAATGTATTAAAATGAATTGTTTATTATAAGGCTTAACTTCAATTAAACTGAAAGTATTAAATAAATAAAACATTTAAAAAGATAAAGTAATAAATTTTCTTGATTGTAATTTATATTTTCTTACTGTATATATATATATATATATATATATATATATATATATATATACACACACACACTATCTATCAGATTACAAATACTGAATGATGATAAAAAAAGCTATCATTTATTAGCTACTATTATTTGTCATTTGAAACAAATTATGTTTCATCATATATTCAGAAACTATATTATAGTATTAATAAAAACAAATCATACAATCCGTAAAAAGATCCCTAAAATGACGATAAAACAACTCTTTTACCACTTGTTTCTAATGAAATACAGTGTGTTCATCATTATGTTAAACAGACTTGCTTATATTTAAAAAAGGATAAGGATAAAAAACTAAAATAAACCCAAAACACTACAAATTGCAAAAAGGCCAAAATTGTAGCATCCCTGTGGCAGTGTGTGGAAACGGTTTTGACCATCTGTCAAGGATTCCCTCTTTATATCCTCTGGGTGAGATGGCAATGCAGGATTAAGACTGTTTACTACAGTCTGGATTAACCTACTGAACAACCGTAATCCCGCTCCCTCCTTTTCTCCTATTCACATTCAATCATATTCTTTGAGATACATTATATACTGTCTGTTTATATATTTATATTCTCTTAACGCCTCCACTGACTTAGTTTACAGAGTTTGCTGTCTAATGTAGTCTCTAACCAATTTGATAGCATGCCTAACTTGGGTACACTGTGTTCTCACTGTATTCATTCATGACAACATCCTCCATTTGACTGTTTGCAGTTCTCTCTTCATGGTTCATGCACGCCTGCACACGTGCATTCACAGTTACATACTCAGTCATGACCCAGAGATCAGAAGTGTGACACGTGCACGTTCATGTCAAAGCACATTGGCCGCCGTGCCGTAGGATGTGTGATCGCCAAAGCTTCCGGAGAACTGTAGCTGCTCCGCTTAAAGTAAATCCATAGGGTATCATCTCAGGACTGACTGATTAAGATTACGTTCTCTGAGACAAGCGACTGAAACGTAAGAGGTGCCTGGATGAGGACCCATCATGTTAATAAAATATATACTCAGAAATGAAAATTCTGTCATCATTTATTCACCCACATGTTGTCCAAACTTGTATGTTTTCTTTATTCGGTAGACTGTAAAGAAATTATTTTTTTGAAGATTACTGGTGTACGTTTTAAAAGAAAAGACTACTTCAAATTTTTACATTTAATTAAATTAATAAATGTTATTTTGCCATTTCTTTGCAATTGTTTGTGAAATTTACAAACAATTTCTGAGTGAAAATTGTTTCCAAGTAAATCCTACAGCTATTTTTTTTGCTTCAGTGCTTTTACATACAAATAAAGTTAATGATCTCTAAGTCTAAAAATGATCCAAAAACAACATATAAATAGTCCATAAAGCCATGTTCACACCAAGGACGATAACTATAACAATAACAATAAAGGTATAGTTTAAAAAAATCTTTCTAAATATAAAAGAATAGAAGAGACCACACCACAACTATAATGATAACGGCACAGAGAAACGATATTGTTGGAAACACTTTTAGACCAAATTTTTTCCCAGATGATTAACGATAAAACATTGACAGCCAATCAGAATCAATCCTGCTTTAAAGCGCTTTCACAGCATTTAAAGTGACAGGCGACAAATCTGCAACGCGCTTGAATAAACCAAATATCTTCCGCTCATGCGAATGCTAATAAAGTGATCGTTATAGTTATCTTTATAGACAAGAAACAAATATTTGGTATTATTGATACATAGCTAATTTATGGCTTATGGCTTTTATGGCTATGTTAAAAGACTTGCATGGTTTATGGAACACCTTTTAAGATGCGTAATTTTTGGAGTTTGACAGCCATTGGTCCAAATTCACTTTCATTATATATAAAAGAGCAGTGTGAACATTCTGCCCAACATCTCCTTTTGTGCTTCACACAAGAAAATCTTACAGATTTAGAACATACATGGTAAATGAGTAAATTATTCATTTAAGAAATTCATTTTCTGAAGAACTATTGTATTATGAGCTAGTGGACATCAACAAATAAATCACAAAATGATGGTAATGATTATATTAAAACTTGTAATAGCTCTCTCATGTATTTCAAAGGGATTCTCTCTCTATCTATGTCCAAGGCTTCATCTAATGGCCTTGAGGACAGGGAAACACACTGTGTACTGTACATGCAGAATTAAATGGAATGACACCCTCCATAAACCTTTTAAAGAAACCTTGCTTCTTGATAACTAAGACATCAATGAAACAAACCACATACAATGTTAAGGCTATAACTACATGTTAGAGCTGTCTATCATGCAGCCGTAGTAAGAGTGTTTCATTCAAATGAAGATATGGATGTAGATATCTCAGCAGTGCAGGAGTCATGTCCAGAAATTAAGCACATTCTTCATGCATTCATAGACAAAATTAGAATGCTAGTGTGCGATGGATTTCTAAAGTGAGGGAGTGAATTAAAATGTCTCTGTTCTGTTTGTGAAATATCACTTTAGTAAGAAAGTGTTTGATAACAAATGTACCTGTAATAAGACAACATTGCCTACACTATAAAAACAAATATATGATCAATAAATTATGACAACGTAACTCATCAAAATAAGTAAGCTTATATGAAATTACTTAAACATTCAAGGTGATTGTACTTTTTTCTTTCAGTGTAAGTGTTGAAAATACTGGTTTAAATCTCATGTTTAACTTGTCCTAATCATAACCGCAAAAATTGAGAATTAAACCTGTTTACATGAATATTATGATTTATGAATTATGAAATAATTGTTTTAGAATAGGCTAATGATTCTAAATCAATTTTTATAAATCAGATTTTTATAAATAAATAATACAGGCAATATATGCTCATTTGAATAAAAATCACTGCATTGAATTTTTTTACTGTAAAAATTAGTTACGGGAATTTAGGAAAATTATTGATAATAATAATAAATGTGGTGAAACTAATCACATTGCAATAAATGATCCTAAATAAGGGCTTTATTTTCTTCATTTCCATTTCATTTTCTTCAACTATTTGATTTTATTTCATTGGATTTTAGGGTCAAATGTGACATGAATTCTATATGCTATTAAAAAGACACAATTCACTATCTCATTTGAATATATAAAGTGTGGAATTCTATGAATAAACCTTAAAGAGGGAAAAAACATTACATGTGTGTTGTGACTAAAAACTGTGTGTCTAAACTTCTTAAGTAATTAGAATTTAAATTCTGTATAATAATAATACAGAATTAGTTTTAGAGCACCCCGACCCCAGACTGTTTGTTGATGCAATCATGGGTGGTCACTGTGAATATCTAAATGTACAGGAAAGCAACCTTGACGTGGAACAAACTGATTAAAACCTGCTATTGATATTTGAGGGCCAATCAAATGAGCTTGCTGGCTGACCTTGAAGGCCCCACAGGATATGACATCATTTTGGTGTCTGGCAAATTGACTGATAGCTTTGCTTCATATATAATATGACCCCGGGCTTTGGCACTAAATAAGGCTTGATCGCATGCTTTAGTGGAAAAGTGCACACATACATATCCAAAATCACTCAATGAGAATGAGCTATTGAACGGCGTCCATTACAGACATTTCACCACCAGTATCTTTCTCAATCACGCAACATGTAAATCAGTTTGAAGTTATACTTAAACATCATTGTCACCTCCTTTACTTTAACGACACATTTACATATTATCAAATCAAAAATGGTGGCAGGCACCATCGTGGAATTCTAGGAAACTAAGACCAAAATAAGCCTTTCAGCTCAAACATAAGTTCAAATGTAAATGCTCCAACTGAGTTAATAAAACTGATTTCATGCTAGCAGATGACTTCCCTGCTGTTCTAACCGAATCACCTGCGGTTCCCTTGAAGCCTTCAGACAGACTTGCATCTTTGGATGCATGTCCCAAGGGCATTGCAGAGTCACCGTCCAGGAAACATTCACCGCATACTAATTGCCGACAATCCCAAACACCTGAGCCTCCTACAACTGCTTCACTGCTGTTCTCAAGGTGACACAGGTAACCGCCGGCCCCGACGTTCACCTTTGCTGCCCTGCACACCTTATTCCCTTGCTGTATCAGCCCATCCCTGCTACCATTTCCAAGCTCAAAACCGGCTATATGGAATATTATCATGCAGCTTACAGTCTACATTGTATGCTGATGCCTACTTTTTCTCACTGTAAAAAAAAAAGGATGCTGCCTTACATTTTTAAGTACAATCAACTTGGATGTTTAAGTCATTTCAACTTAAATTACATTAAACTGACTTAAAAAAATAGTTGTATCTTGTATAACTTTTTTTTAAAAGTTGCAAATTGCTTAACTTATTTTGATGAGTTAAAGCAAAAACATATGTTGTCATAACTTTTTGATCATATAACCTTTTAAAGAGTACCATGTGAAACAGTACCCATTATGCAAATTTTACATTGCATGATTAATACAGGTAAGCATCTTTATCATCTCTGAAATAAAAGGTTTACATTTTAAATGTAAAAATGTATTAAAAATGCATTACATTTTATTAACTTCCAAATATCGTTTCAAAATACACTCTTAAAAATAAAGGTTGTTTATTTACATGGGTGATAAGAACCTTAAACATCCATGGAGCTTTTCCATTCCACAAAAGATTCTTTACAGTGAAAAAGGTTCTTCAGATTATTTAAAATGTTCTTCACACTTAAGAAAGAAAAAAAAAGGTTATTTTAAGAACTGTTTACTGAAAGTTCTTTGGGATAGTAGGCCCTACTTCCTGTTTAGAAAAGCACTGCATTGTGTGATACTTTTTCACTCATTCACTATTCCATAATTCCATAGTGAATGCCATTTAGTGCAGAAAGGAGTGAATAATAATAGGCCATCCACGAACCTAACTACAGTATGTATGTAAATCAGTGACAGTAAATCAATGCAATAAATCTTCAGTGACAGTAAATCAATGCAATAAATCTTCATTCTGTTTGCCACATATTTTTGTTCACAATGATTGGAAATATAGGCTATAAACAACTGCAAGTATTAAAATGTACATTACTATAAGATGTGTAAGGTATTCTATCCACGCAAAAATGAATACTGTACACACATTATACTGTACACTCACTGTAGAAACTGTAACCGATATGCAATTCCAAACACCCTGCAGGAAACGTTCACCTCACACAAATTGCCAACATCCCCAAGCACCTGAGCCTCCAACAAATGAGTCACTACTACCTCTCTCAAGGTGACACCAGGTAACAAGCTCCTGTAACCCCATCATTCACTTTCCATGCTCACTTTATTCTCCATTCCTACCACCCTCTCAAGCTCCATCCCTTCATTTCGCCAATCACGCATCCTCTACCCATTGATTGATTGGCTCAAGACCAATCAATCACCTGCGACTGTGAATATGACCCGCCCTCTCGTCATCGCAGCCCTCGTGGCGATACACAGACCAATCGCTGTGCGTGTTCGGGAATTTCCACTCTCATTGATCAGCCTCCACTTTGACGCAGTCACCGACCGTCAAGCCCGGTTATCCCTACGGGCATCACAGCCGATATCAACATGAAAAAACGTCACAGAAACCGAGATACAAAACATTCCGTGCCATGAAAAGGTATCCTTTGAAGGAGATACATTCTTAGGCTACACAGTATCTCCATTTAATTTCTCACTGATTTGTTTCTCTTTCCCAATTCTGCTTATTGCCAGGTTTAACAAAATTAACAAGCTGGTTCGATTTATTCGCGTTTCTATCGTGAATCTTCAGACATTTATTTTATGGAGCTTGTCTGCGCGTCTTCTGGCCAATATATAGCCTACTGTCATAGCTACACAAGTTTATTGTTGCATATTCGGTTGTGAGACTATTGAAATGGGTCAGCCCAGATGCAGTCATCCCAAATCCATACCACGCTCCCCCCCCCCCCGTCCCCCACCCATCTGTGGTTAACGCCTTTTATTTGGGAAACTGGCAGAATTTCTCCTCAGACTTTACAGACGTGCAGGCGACTTACAGACAGAAAATAATTGTCCACCTGGATAATTTAACATGTCGCTTTCCTAGCTAGTACTTTGTTATCGTCATTGAAAAGAAAACAGTCAATGTATATAGGCTATAACTCGGTGGTAGCTGGCTACAATGTTATCTGAGTTCACAAAAGAGGACAAAAAAAAAGAACTCTCAATGGCAATGTAAGCTTTTGGTGTAATTTTAAAAACATAATCCCAATAAAAAAATCGTAATCCCAAATCGCTAACCGCAAATGGTCTTTACTACGGTCGTCAACGGTATAGGCTGACGCGCGGTCACGTTTGACTGAACGAACAGAGGCGCCAACAGAAACCATGCTTATAATCATAGGCTACTGTATTGCTGAATGCGTGTTATTATAATATCTTACCATCATGTAGGCTATTTGAAACATAGTAGGCTAGTTATCACATTTCATTTTGATATTTGATGTCATTCTTGCGTTTACCTCAGTGCGCCTTTAATGCATCAACTGAGACGAGTAGAGCCTATTTCCAATTTTAGCGATCTATGCCTAACATTAATGATGTATTGTATATGACAAGTATGCTTTATTTGTTCCCATTAACTAGCCTACATCATGGCGCATCATCTGACTTGGTGCAAAAATGAGACTTTAATTCCAAACGATCGTGCAGCGTTATTTCACAATATAGACTAAATGATGTTATACTGCATTCTCACATAATAGCCTAAATGATTAATGTTTGCTTATCATTTACAGTATTGTCATTAGTATGTTCATTGAGAAATGCATGCACCTGTTAACTGCAACGTTTTGACATGGGCTAAATAACATTCAGATATGTTGCCATTCAAATATCATAACCCCGAAATACTCCGAGGGTGTCAGAATGTGCAAGCATTTGAAATAGATTCTTACCCCCATTTTGGAGCCGTCAGTCGCGGTCTCTTCAGTCTATCAACTGTGCTTGGTTTCAGGCAAGCGGGAGAGAAGGAAAAAATGAAGCTCTTGGACGGATAACAACGGGCAGCGTTTGAACGACCCTCTGTCTGTCTATAAATTAAATCTATATATACACAAGGTTACCGTGCATAATGAATTAGAGGGGCTCTACATGAATAAAAACTGAAAGAATGGGCCAAGGTGCATTGGTTTTAAAAGCACATGTGGCTGACTTTGATATAGTAATGATTGAATAGCATATGCAGCGCAGAGGATTATGAAGCTTCTCTGGCTGAATGATGCCCGTGAGATGAAGAGCCCACGCGCTCTCTGCCTCTCTGTGTCCTTCCGCCGCTACTGCTCCACGCACACACACTTCTTATCCCTCCGCGTGCGACAGTAGCTCCGCAAACGCATGTAATGTAATGTAATGTTATGAAAATTAGATAATGTTCCAGAATAATTAAGAGAATATTACAAGTATACAGCTCAACAAAAAAATAATTATGGATAATTTTTATGCTGAATCATCATGACTGGACAGGCTATAATGGACGAGCATAAAGCGGTATTCTTTGAAACACCTTGGAGTGCAAATGGTTGAAGAATATGGTAATCATTCAGGTATATTAAAACACCAGGCCAGGAAACTTTTTTCTTAATGGTCAAAACTGGAGCTGGAACCTGCAAACATGAACAAAACACATCCCTTAAATTTCCCAAAAGCAATCTTTCCCAATCATAATCATTATTTATATCTAAAATGTAGGCATACAATGCTTGTGATATCAATGATATCAATCTTATGACTGTCAATTAAGTATCTAAATCTGTTTAAAAAAATTACAAAGTAATATAATGGATGGCATTTTTGGTCTAAATGCAAAGCACCCATACGCTCTAAGTTTTCTGAAACATATTTTGATTCTTGGCACATTTCCAGAAGATCAGCCAATTTAATGGTGTCATCTGATCCCCGAAATGGACAGAATCTCAAAGCTGTGTGGGTGTATTACAGATAAAAAGACAGAATGAAATAGACAGAAAAAAAATAATAACATTTTAAAATATATAATAGACTGAAACATGAAGAACTAAATGTTTTTAAGGCAGTTTTGGTTTTGTGCGAATGTTTCTTGCGGCGACAAGGGGATGATGCTGTTCCTGTCTATTAGTCATAAAGACTGGATATTTTTTTAGGGCAAACAGAGATAAAGCGATCAGGTATTTTTAAATGCAGCGAGAAAAAGATATAATGAGCTGAAGAGACAGAATGAGTCAGCCATCTAATCAGAGTCTGGATCGAGAGAGAAAAATAAACATAAAAAGAGATGTACTGTATAGACAGAATAAAACAGATGAAACACGCTCAGGAAGACGGGAGACAAGCGCTTCACCAGGTGCTAATAATAGAGTAATGAAGCCTAAAACAATCAGGGTCACACCCTTTATCAGAGAATCATATTTCCAGGATGGATCTTGAAAACTTTACTGCACCATCAGTGACATCAAATTATTATTTTAATGCTCACTTAGGCAGTAAACCTCGCAATGTGGCCGCAATGTCAAGTTTTGGGATAAGATTGGTCCGAGGACTCAAATGCAGAGTTTCAATGGGCTTTTATTTGTAATTAAAAATAAATCAATAAATACTCCGTAGGGGAAACACTGGCAGTAGGCAAGGCAAGGCTGGACAGAAACAATAGGACATGAGGACATTTAACAAAGTACTGGCACAGGCCTGCGAAATTAGGAGTGAAATTAGGAGGGTATAGCAAGGGGGAGCAGGTGAGGCGAATAAACCAATAATCAGGTAACAAGAAGGGTGTGGTTTAAGACAACAGATAGCAGAGCACATTGCACACACACACACAAACTAAACAAAATGACATGTGATCACACAAAACATGACAGAAGACCACACAGCCAATAAGAATAGTGTGCGTGTCCACACTGACACAACACAAAAGCATGTGCCGGCCGATGAGGAACACAAGCCGCATGCATGCTACAAAAAAATGACAACAAAAAAAGCATGCGTCCGATGGTAAACACGAAACCGCGCGCTATATACAAAACCCAACAACACAAGAATGGCAGGGGGGTATTACAGAAAGCAAGTTATGTGACATTCACGGGTGTTTTTAAAGGGCAAGTGAGCGGTTAACCTCAACTTTCGGTTCCAAAAACTGAGGTTACTTTCAGGGTATGTATAGCCATAGCAACTTACTCTCTGAACATAACCTTCTCCGGAGCAGCTTCTGTTCCAGTGGGCTTGCCATTCACTTTTTTGCTCACCAGCCACTGTGCCTAGTAGTTTTACAAAGTTACTCAGCATTTTCACTGGCCAAAATTTTCAACTCTTATGCCATGGGGAAAAACTTGCATATGTTAAAGCAATAAGCCACACGAAGCTGTGTTTTACAGTGGATTTAGAACAGCTAAGGGGCGTTGTTAGGCACAACGCGGGAGTGGAGGCTTTCAGGGGCTTATTGCTTTTATAAAACGGTTACTTCTTGAAAAATATTTATTTTAATATTTATTTTATTCATAAAATAAACACAAGCAACACAAATATAACGTTAAAACACATTTATTCCTCAGCCAAGCAATGCAGTTCCATAGAGGTTGCTAAGCAACACATGCATGCAACAAAGAATCAAAAGGCAGGTGCACAATGCTAATGTAATGCGGTCACAGGTGTATGTTTTTTGAGTAATTTACAACTGCTTCAAATGCGGCTCAACCAATCAAAATCAAGGACTGGAACTATCCGTTTTATGTATATATATTTGTTAAATTATCTCATTAATTTGGCAGGCTGGATCCATTATGTTACACATGCGTTTTCTTTCTCAAACTGTTTACATTCACTTAAATTTGTCATTTTGACATTATTTTGTGTGTATTTGACTGTTTAAGTGCAATAAGCAGTGAAAAATAACTAAATGTATTACTGAGAGGCTGCTTTATGTGCGTTCACTTTGTGAGCACAAAATCTGCGGGAATGAGTAAAATGATGCACTATATGCGCAATCCTCGCCGAAATTCAAGCCCTGTAACACCAACAAAGTTGTTCATCCGGAGCAAATGAAATGAGTGAGTAAGGGGAGGCGGGGTTTGTCTCAACTTGCTGTCGGAGAGATGAAAGCGCATGTGTTATCGGGGGAATTTCCAACGCCGTTTTTTGCACCCTTGGGCACTTCGAGAGGGGGACGCAATTTGTAGCGCCATTCCAAACGAAAGTGAACAAATGAATGCCTTCATGAAGGGCCTTTCCACACGTCCGTTAGCGAAGGGAACAACATGCAATGGTCACTTCAAGGTAGTCATTTAATCGTTTATGGTCATGTGACCCAGGGTGGCGAATCCTCACGATTCATTTTAAATTTAGATATGGCGGGAGAATTGGAGTTAACGTATAAACAGAATGATTTAAGTGGTTTTGTTTTGTTGTGATATAGACACATTTTTCTTAATGTATTTCATATTTAGTTTAAAAAAGTTTCATATAGGTAAGAAATGTGTTTAATGCTTAACTCATAAAGTTAAGAGCAGATTGGGAACACACACACACACAAGCATATTTTAAAATCTTCATTATAAATGTACATTAAGAATATTTGTATATCATAATGACAGCAAGAATCAGATATTCCTGTTGTCGCTGCTAGCTTGGTCATGGGAACATTCCACATGAAGCTTATAAGGAAATCACTTGGTCTTTAATTGCTCCATTCACCAAGTGCATTCCAAACGGCTTCATTATTACTTACAAGTGCCCTGCTCCCTCCAAAGTGCACACTTCAAGAGCTCTGCCCTCCGGAGTGAGTAGGGCATATAGGGATGCTCACTTCCGATAGGAATTGCCCATCTATTCTGCGGAAAATGAGCATTGAAAGCGTTTTAGAAATTTCAGCATTCAACCATTAAAGGAGAACTCCGGTCAATTTTAACATTGAGCTCAATTTTTAGTAAATTTGGAGTGCTGTCAATACAGAGAACAACGACAAAAATCGGTGTTGCCTACACCGTGTTATCCTCTTTTTAAAATTTACACCCTATTGACTTGAATGGGGCAAGTTTTAAACTTAACCAGTTCTTAGTCTTATCATCCTTGATGTGTCATTACAAGTGCCCAGCCATGTTGAGTGATTCCTTAAGAGTGAACACGAGTGAATCTGACTGCAGTAGATGTGAAAGATATGAATAAAAATGATGTTATATCAGCCAGCGCGACAATCGACTACTTTGGACTTCTACCGAAAACAGGAACTAAATACAGGTATTTGCG